>JAACJM010000122.1:0-256676 GCA_013368315.1 Tetrapyrgos nigripes
TATTGAGTGTACCGACAACCTTGACAGCAACAGATGTAGAAAGGGAGAAGAGGTAGCATGATCTAAGTAACGTCCAGTTAGACTTTGTCCCTGTCAGTAAAAGATCCAGGACTAGAACAAGCAAAGTGACTTACCCTAGGCTTTGTTAGCTTTATTGCTACCTGTCCCATCATCTGCCAATGCGTTGACACTGTCAGAGATGTCTCTTGCTGCACCCTTGGTGTCCTGAAACACTTGTTTGGCTGCTTCAGAGTATGCTTTGATTGCATCATTCGATGAAGAGGTTTGGGACTCCTGGGAGTGTTCTAGGATGATGGTCATTGCCTCCTTTGCCTCCTGCAGGAGGTCTTTGGCCTTATACCTGGCAGCCACCACCTTGTCAAAGAGGATTTGGTTGTCTTCATTGTCATCATCATTGTCGTCTTGTCCTGGTCCTTGAGCTTGGTAGGTGTTGTAGGCAGACTTTGCATTGTGCAGGAGCTGGCCTCAGCAGCCTCAGTGGCCTTCTGAACTGCATGTTCCTGGTGACAAGATGTGTGGGCCTGGTCCTTAATCTCCTTCTTGTTGAGGGCCTCACAGTCATCCTCATCCTCATCAGAGTAAACAAGGGTGTCAAAAAACCATGTTTACAAACAGACAGCAGAGACTCATTCCACCAATCAATTGTTTCCTTAGCCCAAGGATCTTCTTCGTAATCCTCCCCAAAGTCGTCCACAACTCCTTGGTAGAAATGGTCTTGCAGGTTCCATTGGTCTTTATCAGATAGTGCAAAGTGGACCTGTGAGGAAGTGGGTTTTAAGAAGACTTACCTGGTCAGTGATGTAAGCAATGAAAGGGGGCTTGATTCAGAGTATACTGTCGTTCTTGGCATTGCAATTGCAGGGGGCAGCAGTGACATCATTAATGCCTTCAATGGCATGTTGCTGTCCTAATAGAAAGGTGCGGGCAGTCTGGCTTACAGGTTAGTGCAAGATGCCATGAAATCCACTGGGAGCTCATACCCTAATCATTACTTTGGACCAATATAGATGCTTGAAAAGGTCCTTGGGATCATACTGTTCAGGGTCATACAGGAAGAAAGGTGCAGACTTGTCATTGACCTGGATTTTTCCCTGGCAAAGCTTCTGTATGACCCTATAAGGGAATTAGCCCAGAATGACATCCATTACCAAAATGAAAGCCTTATTTGGACTTGTTAATTTGGAAGGCTTTGCAGCTTTTGATGGAGCAGAGCAATTCGGCAGTGAGGAGATGCTTGAAGCCATGTTTGATCTTCCCCTTGTCTGAAGCACTGAGTGGCAGCTTCAAACTATCATGGGCAGGGTCAGCCAGCATATACTCAAGAATATTGGACTTGAGTAGGTTGGTGTTGGCGGTTCTAGCCACAGATGTACTGTCTTCAATCTGCAAAAGATTTTCAAGATGACATGAAAAAAAGATGATCAAGAGAAGCTCACAGAAATCTTCATCCTCTTCTTGTAGGAGGTGGGCGAGGTAGCCATCCAGTTCAGGCATTTGCTTAGTGATGAAGTGCTCTCGTCCCTCTTCAGTTCTTCCAAGAGATGAGCTGAGCATGGGGTGTTCAGGTAAAGGACAGACTCACAGCTCAAAGAGGCAAGGGTCATCTTCACAGCCTTGTTTCATCGCACAAATAGCATGAATAAATTCACCAACATCCAGGAAGAGAGAGACTGCACAGGCAAGAAATTGACTGGCATGGTGAACCTTGACCTTGTTGAAGGACCTATAGAGGCAGTGAGAAGATGGGTTGACTCAGGCATAGACTGCTTTTTCTGCAGCTTTTCCAGCTGCCTATAGAGTCTGTAAGGGGACAGTTTCTTTTTTCCTTCCCTTCTCCTTTAGGACTTGTTTGTTCTTGTTTTATCTGGACTTCATTGACTTGTTTATCCCTGTTGCATTGTTTCATCATCCATCATTTCATCATTCATCATTTGATCTCTCATCATTCCACCTTTCTATTACTTTGTTTTAACTGTACAGTTTTGTAGATCTTTTCCCAGGCCTTCATACTAGTATATATACAGTGGCCAAAAAAATTGTCCACATGTTTGGCACTTTTGGAAAGATTGCTGATTTAAGAGCTATTGAGCAGAAATCTCAAAACATGGCTGGTGGTAGCAAGAAAGCCTTTGATTAGAGCTACAATAATCTGTCTGTTTTGTCTTATTTGGCCAAATATCTGTGGAGTTATGATTGATTTAAAACTGTATGTCATTTGGACAATTTTTTGAGTTGCCACTTCAAAATCATTATTGCAATAACCTGATGTGTCATACATGATGTCATGGGTGGAGCTGTACATTAATGTAATGTATACACTACAATGATGTCATAGCTGCCAGCTGGAGCATACATAGCAACATACAGATGCTCTACAGCTTCTATGAAAATCATGGGGTCCCTCATATCAGCCCAGAAAGACAATCTCTACTCTCTCCTCTTAACTGCCTCTCCATCTGCAAAAATTGCAGCTCAGACTGGAGTATGGAAGCCAAGAGTTGCTTTTTTGGCTTAAAAGACAAATACAGACAATGAGAACAATACAGCAGGGTGTCCTAGGAGGCTCTCTACTACTTGTGAAGAGGTTAGATTGGAAAAAAATCCATTCTGGTAAAGCCAGATTGCTACACAAGTGGCCTGAAACATCAAGGCTCTTCTTGGACAACCTGTCCCAACCTGTAACAGCCAAAACATTCCTAAAAATGTCTTGTGGCGATCTCCAAAACACAGGACAAGTGCAAACTTACAGTGACTTGCAGCAAGGCTCACTTGAAGTTTGCACAGATGTAAAAAGACCGGGCTGTAGAAGGCTAGAAGTGGGTTATTTTCTCAGATAAGACCAAAACCAATTATTTTGGGGCAAATATGCCCCAGCATGTGTGAGAAAAGAGAGATAAATTCATGGTACAGCAAGATGTGACAGAAATGATGACATTTGAGAGAGAAAATGACATGATGGGGTAGGGTATGGGGCGACAGTAAGCAGTAAAAATGGTCCAGATGAAGGGGAAGATAGATTGCAAACACTATATGACCATCTTAAGTAACAAAATCCTGGAAAGCATTAATAATATGGGAGTTGATCCAGAGGTGGCCATTTTTCAGCTGGATATTAACTTTCTAAAGTGCTATATCCAATGGTTTCCTTTATCAGAACATGTCTCTCTACCTATAAAAGCAACACTCTACTTTCATACTTCAGTCTGAGCTGAAATTTTGATAGAGGGAGGGGCAGTTTGGAGGAGAGAGTAGAGATTGTCTTTCTGGGCTGATATGAGGGACCCCATGATTTTCATAGAAGCTGTAGAGCATCTGTATGTTGCTATGTATGCTCCAGCTGGCAGCTATGACATCATTGTGGTGTATACATCACATTACTGTACAGCTCCACCCATGACATCATGTATAACACATCAGGCTATTGCAATAATGATTTTGAAGTGGCAACTCAAAAAATTGTCCAAATGACATACAATTTTAAATCAATCATAACTCCACAGATATGTGGCCAAATAAGACAAAACAGACAGATTATTGTAGCTCTAATCAAAGGCTTTCTTGCTACCACCAGCCATGTTTTGAGATTTCTGCTCAATAGCTCTTAAATCAGCAATCTTTCCAAAAGTGTCAAACATGTGGACAATTTTTTTGGCCACTGTACCCCTTCCCTGCAGGTGAGTATCCTTGAGTTTTTCTCTTTGGATCTCCTGCAGGTGCATAGTATGTTAGTCTTGTATCTTCTAGTCCTGATTTATATACCTTTGGATCTCCTCCTGCAGTTGTTGAGGAGTTGCCCTTACAGAGTCCAGTAGCTTGTGCATGCATTTTCTAGTCCTGTTGTCACCAGAACATTCTTGATTGCCATTGTTGTCATCTGTGGTTGTGTTTGAAGTTGCTTGGTGACACTTGCCACTGACCAAGGGTCTGTTTTTGTCTTGACTGTTGGTCTGATCATGGTGAGAGCACTGGCTGGAGTCATCCTCATGAGAACAGGTAGTTGAGTCTTTCCTGTGAGAACGCTGAGTGGTCTTAGAGGACTTTTCAATGTTCTTGTTACACAGGGGCAAAGACCCTGAATGAGTTGTGGTAGGCATGGTTAGAGAAACAAACCAACATCAGCAAAACCCCAGTTACATTCCAAGGCCTTTATTGGCCCACAATGCCTAGGATGGAACAATAATCATAGTCGCACCAATAAATGCATTTAAATGGTACCCTGAATCTTGGAATGACCACAAGTATTGAACACCTTTAATTATGTTCAGCAGTTATAGGTCTTTGAAAGCTGCCCAAGAATTGAGAGTCACTTAAAGGCTGTAAAGGATTCAGAATCCTTCAAAGGTTCTAAAGGATTGTTTGCTTTGAAACGGATCCCAGGGATCAAGAACCTTTGAAAGGTTCAAAAGGATTGTTCACCTTGTCAAGGTCCTAAAGGATTCCTAAGTCTGTAAAGGTTGAGGGGGATTCATAACCCTGTCCCATGTCAACAGAATGGTAACTGTTCATAGGTGCCAAAATATTGATATTCATTTTCTACACTATTACAGTAACATACAGTACAAGCTATTGATCAACCTTACAACAAGGAACAACTGTCCTCACCACAACAGAACCACAGGGAAAGAAATGGGCGTGATGAGAAAGCGAAGCAGAAATTTGAGGGCTGGAGTAGTAGGGGTCATAGCCCTGCAGTTTGCAGTTTGAGTTGGAAGAGAGGATTGTTGTTGACACCTGAATAGGTACATGCAGTTAGCACAACACTATTGGAGACATATGAGACATTGGACTTACCGACAGGGGAATTAACTCGTCAGAGCTCATGTGAGCAAGTGATAGGGAGAAAGTTCCCTGGAAGTCACACTCAGGTTGAGTGACAGTAGATGATGCTATAGGATGGATGACTTACGAATGGTGTATCCTGGCCATGGGCCTTTGTCAGGAGGAAACCTGAGTGAATAAAATGTCATGAAGCGAACAAAAGAAACTCAGCATAAGCATACCAGGGCAGCCACTGTTCAGAGTAGAAACCAACATTACAGGGACAAGCGAGGGAAGATTTGGGATCAAAGATCAAGAAAGAGACAGGGAGGAAAGGGGAACAATAGGATAAGAGATAGTCAGTAATATGCAGCACATAAAGAGAGGACCAGGGAAAAAGGATAAATGAAGAAGCCAAAGGGCAGATGTAGAACAAAAATAGAGAACAAATTTGAAGAGACCACTCACTCAAGTGTACTACAAGCATGCACATAAACCCAAAAATGTTGAAGCCCAAAGGTCAAGTCTAGTGAGAACAAAACAATGATGCTGAAAGGCACAACTACAAAAGAATCCACAAAGCCAAAGGCATGACAACATCCACAAGATCAAATGACTGCTGACATGCTGATAGTCAGGCAAACGTCAAAGGGAAATAGAAAGGAGAGAGATAGTGGTCAGTAAGATCCTCATTGATGGAAGACCAACACCAAAACTCACACTGCCAATCCTGTCCTTTGGGGCTGTCACTACCAGAGGGTCCAGGTCATTTCAAGTCAAAGTTGACCAGGGGTGAGGGGCCAGCTGCAAGTGAAAGATAGAGCTTGCAGGTAGAAGAAGTAGGGTCAGTAAAGTTGCGCATAACAATGGTCCATGGAGCTCAGATGATTGTCGTTGTTGAAGAGATCCAAATGCTGCCTCATGCGCTTGAAAAACCAACCAACAATGTGACTGGCATATCTTTCACATGCCTCTGGGCCTACTTACGAGTACTTATGAATTTCTTGCAGAGACTACTAGCAGTACTGGGTCTATCCTCTCACTCATCAAACCAAAATCAAAGCAGTACATAGATATTTACAGGTTGTTCTTCTAGTGTACATGAGAGTAGTATCCTATCATCATGCTGCCCACTCTCATCTTGTGTCATCCTAGACATCCCCTATGGCTGTCATTCTCTAGCCCACTTACAAAAGCGAGTAGTTTAAAACTAACCTTATTATGACTGTGTCAGCTGTATACAGCACAGACTAGTAAAGGCATTCCCATGTTGTCTCCATGCTGTTTGAGTAGCCCCGCTCTTTGCAATGGTTCAGTAATGTTCCCGTACCACAATACCCATAAACCATGGCTACATGGACACAGTGACAAGCCCTAAGTATAACATGTTAAAATGAGGACGCAAGGACTCACACTATGCCTTTGTAATCTCAACAAAGTGCTTCCAAATTTCCCCTCAAGTTTTGTTGACAGTTGTGGATGGCAGCAATATGTTTGTGATGAGAAGCTGACATATGTGGTTGTATCTGGAAGAAAGAGAATAGGAGAAAGTCAGGGACAGGTGGTAGCAGTGTGTGGATGAGACTAGGAAGGGAAAATGTGAGGTTTACCTTAGATTAGGGTTAGCAAATTGGTCAGACAAAAAAATACATCACAAAGCATCAAATTTCATTCCCCAAGTCCAAAATCACCATTAAACCAGAAAGTCCAAAGTCAGTGTTAAAACCAGGAAAGTTACTAAAGATAATAATTCTGCAGTACTTCAAAAAAGGATGAAAGGCGCGTGCCAAGGAAGAGGATAAAAAGCATGTATCATAGGATCAGAGATGTGGCTATGTATGGTAGAATGTTAAATGAGGAGTCTGTGGCAACACCACATGGTCATTAGGATGGCCACACAGCAACTACAAACAATCACACACAAGCCTGCATCATAACATTCTTGTGCCGCTGAGGAGCCTGCAACACCACATGGTCATTACAACAGCCACAGTGATTACAATTTGAGACATACCTTTATTTGGGGTACACGTATGCATAGCAAGCCAGTGTCATGCACAAACAGAACACCATAGCAGGACATATTGACCTAGATAAATACGTATCCCATGCAGCAAAACAATGGCCAGAGGATACAGGGAAAAAATACACAGGACTGCTGTGTAACTCAATGCACAAACATTGTAGCAGTTTGTCCTTGAGAGGACAAACTGGAGGTCAACAATGATCAGGTCATTTCAGACACTCCAGGGATGGCAGCCAACCCACCCTAGTTCACATTGAGACCTCAGGCCTAAGCAGGTAAAGGAAAAAAAGTGTCAGTACCAGAGCCTGCATGAAAAACTCACAGATGATGATGGTAGTGAATGAAGAGGCAGTTAGCGATGCGCGGGTTTTTGAATAAACAAGATCATGTGCCTGCAATGTGGCTGTGCACATGTCAATGCCATCGATTCTTGCACAGCCACACTTCTTCTAGTACCTACAGACTCTGTACCTTTTGCATGTAACCCATCTGTTCTCAAGTTTGTATATGTATTTATTCTACATGCTTATAGCTTAGGACTTACCACAAAATCATATTTTTTCAATGAGTATCTCAGTGATTTTCTTTGCTAAACAAGTTCAGCCACAATTCTGAAGGCTGCATGCATGTGAACGCAACGTGACAACACATCAGAGACATTGTGGCTGCAAAAATCACGTGGGTCAGACCGAAAAGGCAACATGGCTGTGCACAAGTCGATGCCATCGATTTGTGCACAGCCACACTTCTTTTATACCTACGCATTGCTTAGAACTGTTACCACAGTGTTCCCAATGTCCTTCCAGTTGCGCTGTAAGGGTTCAGCTAAGATTTCATATAAGTAATGATATTATCCTGTATGTTTGGATATTGATTGAAAACTGTCATAAAATGGTCAATTTAGGACACCCGTCTTGGATTAGAGGTACCATGTAGGGGTCTCAAAATCCCCATAAAATGTTGAAATGTTCTATGTAGCATATACAACAGTATTTAAAAGCCATCCAGCCATATTACGGCCACCTGAAATCAGTAGAGTGTTAAAAGAACTTGAGATGCAAAAACTTACCAAAAAGTGAACATCCAAAGATACTAACACATACATGACTTACTAAGATGTCAGGCATATATTGGTGTTTCGAATAAAGACCTTGTTTGAGTCTTTATATGTGTAATACTCTTATCTATGAGCTCTGGATGGGATAGAAATTGGTTTATGGTGCCAGTGTACTGTGAATCATCGTTGAATTAATGTCAAGCTCTCCATGTATTAATGTGATTCTACCTATTTTTATGCAGAAGGTAGCTTAATGCATGGAAAATTGAACTACCAATTTCCGGTATGGATGACATGTGCTGCAGAATTTATATGTGCAGTGGAGACTTTCAGCCACAATTGCTCTGCTCAATTGCGGAGTGATATTTGGTACCCATAAATCCATGGGATGGATAAATTACCTTTTTGCATCACTAACGAGAGTTATCAAATATTGAACCCCTCACTTGCGAGTAGGTTTACACAGAATTGTACAAAGTGGCGGGAGTGGCGGAAACGGCGGGCCACAGCAAACCAACCCGCTGAATCAGATACAAAGTAACCATATGTGAATATTGGGCTCAATTACACTATTTTGACATTATATGGGCTGTAGTGTGCACATCTATGCAACAATTTGAACGAATGTGTGATTAATGGTGCATAAGGACCTGGGAACCAAGTGAAGGAATGGATCCATTTTCCAATGGACCAACTATGGACTCAAGTCACTCACACAGTGATGAATGCGAGTGAGTATAAGCTGGATATATGGGGCCATACACCTGGGTTTTCTCTCTCAGGCAGATGGGGAAGTGATGGATGCATAGTAGGCGTTGAGTAGATGTTAACGTTAGCATTAACATCGATGTTGGCATTGGTACTGGTGTTGGGTTCCATTTTGTTTCATTCCATTCTGTTGCTTACACCTGCATGTACATGTACAATATGGTGGGGCAGCCAGCCAGCCAGCCAGGAAGGTTTACAATGCATATGTTTGTGAGATGGAAGGATACAAACTCATGTAGTACTGTATTCTAGAGTTGGGAATCTAGGCTCTGCTGTTGATGCTTTGCCCTTTACCTTGTTGTTCAGAATTGATGGCATTGGCCTGTCAATGAAATCATATATGGCCTTGATGAAGGATTATGATGTCTTACCAAGGACTAAAATCTATCATTAGCCTTGGAAAGCACATAAATCCTTGATAGCCTTGTCAAAATCAGCAATCCTTCACAATCTGAACAGAATTGTGAACCTTGACATTGCCCTAAAACCTTTTTGAACCTTTAAAGGTTTCTGTAAGATCTATGCACTTTCCTGTACTTTCCTATGGCTTTCCAGTACCCTTTTACTTTCCTGTACTTTCCTATGACTTTCCGATCTTTTCCCTTTTCCTTATTCACACATCCATTTCCGATTTCATATCCGAGCTCCACTATTAATCTCCACAACAGATCCCATCCGGGAACCCGTGATTCATTTCGGATAACTACCAGACAACTCGTATCTAATCTCCAAACCTACTCCACTTTGTTTCCACATCGTTCCACTTTGTTCCGCAGTACTCCATCCATCTCCAATAGCACCATGTGCTTTTCCTTCATTTCCAAACCATCCCTATCTTACTCCTCTTCATTCCAATATTTTCCGAAGTAGTACTTAAGCTAGCAAGTTTGTAGTAGATAGCTTAAGTGCAAAATTGACAAAGCTGGTCTCCTATCCTTCCTCGATGGTTCCCTAGAGCTTCCCAGTCTTTCCGACTGAAATCCCTATTTATCTTTATAAGCTCTTTCCTATCTGGATCCACTCAGAATCTCCATCCAATCCACTCAAGACTTCCATCTGGGTCCTTGATGTTTCCTAACATTGGGTATCCACATGGACTTGACAGTTTCTAAAGGATTGTCAGATTGCTCAAGAATTGGGGAACCTTTTCAAGGTCCCAAAAGGCTTTTTGGATATTTATAGTAGCCAATTATTATTCATTTATGATTAAATCATTATTGACAGGGTCAAGACTCAAAAGGCCTTTAAAGGAGACTGGGCTTTTGCTGATGAAGGTCATGTGGGCGTTGATTAGACTGAAGTCATGCAGCCAGCCCCACAGTCACTGTGATGCTTCCCCAGATCTCTCTCTGGTCTGACATCACATGCTGCATGCTGACAAACAATCATTGGTCTTGCGCCCTGATGCATCTTCCCTTCATTTGTATATACTTGCCACAATAAACAAACTGTGGTAAAGAGCACACACTTGGCTCAAAGCAGTAGGCATAGACAGAGAAGCAGTAGACAGATAATGATGAGAGACTAGTCCCAAGACAAAGTTAATATTGAATGAAGACAAGGAATACATGAGATGCTCACCTAGTCTCAAGACAAAGTTATATACACAGAACAGAAAGAAATATAAAAATTGAGCAAAGTGAAGAAAGGAATCAGAGAACTGTCCAGAACAATCAAAGTACAGCCTATTGTCCCTGTAAGAGATGTATCATCAAAAGATGAACAAAAGATGAACAAGCTGTGTGTAGTGTCCCTGTAAGAGATGTATCATAAAAAGATGAACAAATGATGAGACAGGGGATAATAGCTGTGCATAGATGATCAAGGAAAGATGAACAAAATGATGATTAAAAGGCAATGACTGATGAAGAAAAGAAACAGAAAATGAATGAAAATACCCTGAAATAATACTGTCACAACACAAACATTTTTTTCACTTACTCTCACTCATGCAATGGATGAAAACAGCATGAAGAAATGCATCAAAAATGTCAAGAACATTGTCACTTAGCAATAACCACCCAAGTCACACAATGAACCAAATAGATTGATGAGTTACAAATGAGACAATATAGAGAGAGAGATAGATGGAGAAATAATAGAAACAAATAGAGGGCGAATAGTTGACTATACTCAACACTGCACTGTACTGAGAGCAGAGTGGAGATGAAGTGAACAGACTAAGGAACTAATGACAGGTCCTTTGGTATATATATAAGAAGTGAATTGGAAATAAGTGAATAAGTGGGAATGTCCATGGAGATAGGAATTGTAGAAGATACAGTGGCCAAAAAAATTGTCCACATTTTTCGCACTTTTGGAAAGATTGCTGATTTAAGAGCTATTAAAGCAGAAACCTCAAAACATGGCTAGTAGTAGCAAGAAAGCCTTTGATCAGAGCTACAATAATCTTTCTGTTTTGTCTTATTTGGCCAAATACCTGTGGAGCTATGGTTGATTTAACATTGTATGTCATTTGGACAATTTTTTGAGTTGCCACTTCAAAATCATTATTGCAATAACCTGATGTGTTATACATGATGTCATGGGTGGAGCTGTACAGTAATGTAATGTATACACCACAATGATGTCATAGCTGCCAGCTGGAGCATACATAGCAACATACAGATGCTCTACAGCCTCTATGAAAATCATGGGGTCCCTCATATCAGCTCAGAAAGACAATCTCTACTCTCTCCTCCAAACTGCCCCTCCCTCTATCAAATTTCAGCTCAGACTGAAGTATGAAAGCAGAGTGTTGCTTTTATAGGTAGAGAGACATGTTCTGACAAAGGGAACCATTGGATATGGCACTTTAGAAAGTTAATACCCAGCTGAAAAATGGCCACCTCTGGATCAACTCCCATATTATTAATGCTTTCCAGAATTTTGTGACTTAAAATGGACATATAGTGTTTGCAATCTATCTTCCCCTTTATCTGGACCATTTTTACTGCTTACTGCTGCCTGATACCCTACCCTATCATGTCATTTTCTCTTCCAAATGTCATCATTTCTGTCACATCTTGCTGTACCATGAATTTATCTCTCTTTTCTCACACATGCTGGGGCATATCTGCCTCAAAATAATTGATTTTGGTCTTATCTGAGAAAATCACCCACTTCTAGCCTTCTACAGCCTGGTCTTTTTACATCTGTGTAAACTTCAAGTGAGCCTTGCTGCAAGTCACTGTAAGTTTGCACTTGTTCTGTGTTTTGGAGATGGCCACAAGATGTTTTCAGGAAAGTTTTGGTTGTTATAGGTTGGGATAGGTTGTCCAAGAAGAGCCTTGATGTTTCAGGCCATCTGTGTAGCAATCTGGCTTTACCAGAATGGATTTTTTTTTCAATCTAACATCTTCACAAGTAGTAGAGAGCCTCCTAGGACACCCTGCTGTATTCTTCTCGTTGTCTGTATTTGTCTTTTAAGCCACAAAAGCAGATCTTGGCTTCCATACTCCAGTCTGAGCTGCAATTTTTGCAGATGGAGAGGCAGTTAGGAGGAGAGAGTAGAGATTGTCTTTCTGAGCTGATATGAGGGACCCCATGATTTTCATAGAGGCTGTAGAGCATCTGTATGTTGCTATGTATGCTCCAGCTGGCAGCTATGACATCATTGTGGTGTATACATTACATTACTGTACAGCTCCACCTATGACATCATGTATAACACATCAGGCTATTGCAGTAATGATTTTGAAGTGGCAACTCAAAAAATTGTCCAAATGACATACAACTTTAAATCAATCATAACTCCACAGATATTTGGCCAAATAAGACAAAACAGACAGATTATTGTAGGTCTGAACAAAGGCCTTCTTCCTACCACTAGCCATGTTTTGAGATTTCTGCTCCAGCAATCTCTCCAAAAGTGCCAAACATGTGGACAATTTTTCTGGCCACTGTAAAAGATGAATATGTCAGATTAAGTGATGGTAACTGTAGACAGAGAATATGATGATGAGAGAAGTGAATAGTAGTCCATGGAGATAAGAAATGAATAGATCAGCAATTTGTGACACTACCCCCCTCTTATGACGAGCTTGCACCGCACTGGGTGCAAACACTTGTAATTCCTTGGATATACTGAGGAATTACAAGAGACTTACTTGGGTACACTCAATATGTAAGTCCATTGGACTTACTAAAGTATTACAAGAGACCAAAAAAATCAAAACAATTATGTATGACCATTGTAAGGTGCAAAGGTCTCTTGTAATACTTCAGTAAGTCCAATGGACTTACATATTGAGTGTACCCAAGTATGTCTCTTGTAATTCCTCAGTATATCCAAGGAATTACAAGTGTTTGCACCCAGTGCCGGAGCTCGTATGTTGTTGACCTTGTCGTTTGGAAAGGATAGATTCCAAAGTCCTGTTTCCCACCAGTCGCTGAGCCTTCTGTCCATCTCCTTAGAAATTGCCTCCTGCTCCTTGTTGCTATCATACTCTTCGTCGTCTGTACCCCAATCCCATAGTGCCACAGGGGTATGATGTCCCCAAGAGCCCCAACTGTCAGAGTCCCAACCTTTGTTATCATGGGGTTACCCCATCCATTGTCCAAATTGTCGTTGTCTGTGTTCCACCAATCACCATGAAACCAATCGTTTGGGTCGTAGTTCCATGCTATATGGAAGAAGAGGTCAACTCCATCGTCACGAGGGTCGTATGGGATTTTAGTGCTGGAGAAGGTAAGTGAAGTTTTGGGTTGGAACGAGAAGGTGATTGTGGATGTGAAGGAAAAGGAGGCGAACATCTTATTGATCAAGTGTTTTGGGACAAATACATTGTAGAGTCCACGTTTGAGAGCAGGTTTTTTTAAAGTCTCTCTATTAGGACGGGCAGCTTATCTCGGTAATGTTGACAGTGGACGCTGTCTAACAGTGTTGGTAAGCCCGTGGATGTTTCATGTTTATTACGTTGGACAGGTTTGACGTGGGAACCCAAGAGTTCTTAGAGTCAGGATAGTCTGACCGCTTGATGAGATACTGAGTTTCTTTCCTATTCCTGGTGGGTTTGGAGTCTAGTATTTTTCCACGTCGTATTCTTCATCAGCATCCAGTAACTCCACAGGTGGTTCAGGGTAATTCAGTCTATGAGCGTCTGTTTTGACATAGGGTGACAGCAATGATGCATGAAAGACGGGGTGTATTCGCCAGGTCTTTGGTAATTTCAACTTGTAGTTGATCTGTCCAATTATTTCAATGACCTCAAATGGATTTCGGTCTCGTTGTTTTTAGGTTCTTCCTGTCGAGCAATACTTTATCCCCAATGTTGTACCCTGTCCATGGTATGGAATGGTTTTCATGCTGATTTTTCCTTGTTTCTGCTGCTGAAGTTAGACTGGCTTTGAGTTCGTCTCTGAGTCGATTGAGATTTTTGAGTCGTTCTTCTACTGTCGGTAGATTGGATGTTGGGTTAAATGTAGGGAACAATCGCAGTTGATATCCGTGTAAGAGTTCAAATGGTGATTTTCCGGTTGCTGAGTGAACTCTAGTGTTGTGGCTGAACTCCGCATACAGTATGTAGTCCACCCAGTCTTCCTGTCGGTAGTTACAGAAGATCTGTAAGAACTGCTCCAGTTCTTGGTTGTATCGTTTGGATTCTCTGTCGGTCTGTGGGTGATAAGCTGTGCTGAGTGCTGATGTTATTCTGAGTTTCTCGTGGACCGCAGCCATGAATTTACTAGCGAACTGCAGTCCTCAATCAGAGATCATTTTATCCCACAGCCCATATTGCCGCCATGTGTGATCAAGCAGGAGGTCGACCATACCATCACTGTCAATTGTTTTTGTACAAGGCAATATGACAACAGTTTTTGTTGACCTGTCAACCACGACATGAACTGCATTAAATCCTTTACATTTGGGGAGATCTGTGATGAAGTCGGTAGTGATAGTTCTGAAAGGACGTTCTGGAATTTCAGTGGGTACCAAGGGGACTCGAGTTGGACGATTATTGGGTTTAGTTAATTGGCATTTGGCACAACCATTTACGTAGTCTCTGACGAAGACTGACATTCCTGGCCACCAGAATTCTCTGCAGAATAGTTCATAGGTCTTGTACCTACCTGGGTGTCCCACCGCTAGGGAGTCATGGTGTAATTTCACAATGTCTCGTCGGAGGTTGTCATCGGCTGGGACATAGATTTTACCCTGGAACAATATAATTCCATCTTTGTAGTTCCATTCCTGTAGATTTTTTACCGGAGACCGGGGTCCGTTTCGTAGAATGACATCGAGGGCACTCACTACTTCAAGGTCCCTTTCAGGAGACTCTTTGATTCTTCGATGCAGTTCTACATCTCCTATAGCCATTACAGTCCCTTGTCTGGTTGCTTGAATTCAGAAGAATTTAGGATTGAGAAGGACCCTGTCGGCATTATCATTTTCTATTCTGACTCTGATCTGGTTGTCTGGACAATGGATCAGCTTTGTTAAGGCTTCCCAGTTTATGGAGGAGTGAAAACTCAAATCGTATGAGGAATAGTGCCCAATGTGCTTGTTGTCGGCTGAGTTTCTGAGCTGCCTGGAAGTATGTTAGGTTCTGGTGATCAGTTAAGATTTCGATGGAGTGTAGGGCTCCTTCCAAATAGTGTCGCCATGCTTCTAATGCTCGTATGATCACAAGCAATTCTTTATTGTGGATGTCATAGTTTCTTTCTGTCTTGGAGAGCGACTTGGAGATATAGGCCACTGGGTGCCATCAATTGTCGTCTCTGGTTTGCATCAGTATACCTCCTGTTGCATATTCTGATGCATTGACTTCTACCCGATACAGTTTGGTATGATCGGGCATCAATAGGACTGGTTTGGATGTAAAGGCCGCTTTGAGAGACTGGAAGGATTTCTCTGTTTCTATTCCCCAACTCCACTGATTATCCTTCTCTGTTAGGTTGAACAGTGGTTGTGCGATTTTCGAGAAGTCTTTGATGAATCATCTGTAAAAGTTTCCGAATCCTAGGAATGCTTGTACTTCCTTTACTGTTTTTGGTGTTGGCCATTCAATTACTCCCGCTACCTTGGCAGGGTCCATTGCCAAGGTGTCATGGGAAACAATAAGACCCAAGAAGTCTTTCAAACATGCACTTCTCAGGTTTCATGTATAAGTCATTGTTCCGTAAGCGTTGTAACACCTTTTGTACGAGTTCGCGATGTTCTGACATATCATGGGTGAATATGAGAATGTCATCCATATAAATAACGACCTTCCCTTGATTGATGAGATCCTTAAAGATCGTATTCATCATTGCCTGGAAGGTAGCTGTTGAATTCATCAGTCCAAAAAACATGACTGTTGGTTTGAAGAGTCCTCGGTTGGTCTTGAAGGCAGCTTTCCACTCATCCCCTTCTTTGATCTGGATGTAGATTGATCTTGGTGAATACATGTGCGTTTTTGAGTTTATCAATCAATTCTGGGATAAGAGGTAAGGGATACGTGTTCTTTATGGTTCCCTTGTTGAGTTCTCTGTAGTCTTGCACTGGTCATATTTTTCTGTCCTTCTTCTTGACGAAGAAGAAAGGACTCACCATAGGTGACTTTGACGGTTTAATGTATCCTTTTTTGAGGTTTTCGTTTAAAAAGGAGTCTAATTCGGTTTGCTTGTTTGGTGAGAGAGGATATGTTTTGCACGTCTGTGGTTGAAAATCTTCTTGTAGTTTGATTGCGTGGTCCCAACTACTTCATTGGGGTAAGCGTTCCAAGGTTTCCTTGTCGAATACTGACAAGTAATTGTGATATTGTTTGGGGATTCGCTCTTCTAGTTTGTTGTGCTTTTGTAATTAAGGTGGTGTTTTTGAGCGAAGGTGTTGTTGATAATAATCCCTTCCGCTCCACTGTCTAGTAGAGCGATTGCGTCAATTTTTCGTCCAGTTATTTTACCGATTAGTTCCATTTTCAATTTTATCGAGGGAATCTGTTGATTTCAAGTGATTGCTGTGATTCTTAGCTCAGATGGGAATTGTGGCTTACGAAGGGTATAAGGCTCGTGTATTGCCTGTTCTTTACTGGTATATATGTCCATACTCCTCCTCCTGACGACGTGACAGGGGAGGTATTTAAAATCCGTTTGTGCTACAACGTCCTTCAGGTATCCTGCTGCCTTCTCTTTCTCTTCTCCAGATAGTGCCCTGATTTTGGTGGTAAATTCCGAGATTTCTTTCATCGTAATGTTTGTTTTGGAAGGCAAGGGTCTGTGTTGGCAGTAGTCATTCTGATTGAAGGTTTCCAGGCCGTGTTATTGGAATTTGTTGTGGTGGACCTGGGAAACATAGGGCAGTTCCATGTGGTGTGTCCCTTTTTGCGACAGCCGAAACATCGTCCTTCCTTTTTCATCTTTTCTCTTTCTTCGTTGGTCAGTTTAGGTGGATATTTAATATTCGAAGATGCACCTGGGGTATTACTTTGGAAGGCATTCACTTCCATGCTCCTCGTTTGACTTCCTCCTGTGCTCTGCAATCCCCTGGTCTGTTGCCCTCCTTCTCCTTGCTGTTTATTCCACAAGGCTTTCTCTGCTTGCCTTTCCACCTAAATCATATGTTGTTTGACTGCAACCTTCTGTAGCGCCACAAGGTTTTTGGGTTGGGATGGTAGCAAGGAAATTCGGTCTACCAATCCTCTTGGGAGTCCTTTTTGGTAGTACTTCATCAATCCCTTGTCGTTGTAACCAGTATCTTTAGCGTATAGTTTGAATTGAGAGTTGTACTTATCTATATCTGCTAAAGCTCCCTCCATCCTTATGGTTTCTATCTTTGTTTGTGCTTGCAATTCTTGGGATGTTGGTTCAAAATCTCGCAGGAACTCTCGTTTCACTTCTCGCAGGGTCCACGACCTCTTCTTCATTGTAGATCCCAATAACGACGAGTCTTCGTCTTCATTAGTCAATTCTTTGTCACTATCACTATAGTCGTCATCTTCTGTGTAGATTTTTGCCATCATGTCATGAGCCCATCATCCTGCTTCCTCTCCTGTGAAGAGGGTGAGAAATAGTGCTATTTTCTCGTTTTCCATAGGATAGACTCCATCGTTGAGCTGAAGATAGTTGTTAAACTCGGCTAACCAATCCCTTGCCAGGTTTCGTTCTCCTGTAAATTTCTCTGGCTTTGCCCCTCTTTCCTTCGTGGTTCTATTAGAAGGAGTAAAGGGATCATCTTCATTGGAAGGGGTGTCTGCAGGGCTTCTATTTGTCACCCCTGCAGCAGCATTCTCAGGGGATATCTTTATTCAAAGGTATTCGAAGATGGTTACTTCACCTTTGGCCCACATTCTCTTGTTTAGTTTAATCCAATGGTTGTCAAATGCAACGGTGTGTTTCTGTACTGCGTTTTTAACGTGTTGTGAGTAGTCCTTGAAGCTGTTTGGATCTGAGTCCTCAATCCTGTAGTGATATTCTGGTGGGGGTTGGATCCATAGGTTGTTAAGGAATGGTTCGAAGTTGAAAGCCAGTGTGTATGATTGAGGGTTTTAGGATTTCAATTACAGAGTCGGTTAACTGCCCTACTCGAATCAGCGAGTCTGGTTTTATGTCTCGAAACTGTGTAGACAGGGGACAAGAAGCAGAACAGAGGAAAAAGCAGAAGACGACACCTCAAATTTCCAACCATATGTTTATCCCTCTTATGTCTTCACTGTGTTATTCATTCACTTCGCATTTAGAGCATGCACCATATGCCACTGGACTTGACATTGCAAAAAAATCACAGGCAAGTCAGTACTGCTGGAAAGAGAAGACAAAAGGTCAACAAAAACTCATCTTGTTCAGCAGGTTTGCCTCCCACAACAGTTACCACTCCTCCCAGGCTCTCTTGTCTGCATATCACAATCCTTCCCAAAGCAAGCCAACCAAAGCCAAATCCAAGTCCTCTGGGGATGAGGACAATGTCATGGAACAGGACGACATCATGGTCTGACAGGAAACTGTTGAGCCTGAGCCAGGCTGGGCTGATGAGGAGATGGTGGTTGTCAGAGAAGAGAGTGTGGAGCCAAGTTTATGGGACAACAGATTGAATGAAGCATCTTTGACAGCTGTGGGAGTGGAAAATACAGCTGCAGTCCCAGTGCAGTCAAAGGAAGAGGCTGAGGAGGAGGCTTGAGAGGACCTGGATGAAGTTATTGGTGAAAAGGGCAGCAGGAAAGAGAAAGTGGAGATAAGGGGATGGTCAGAGTTGAGAGAGCAAATTAAGGCAGATTTGGGAACAGCAAAGAAGAGATTCATACCTTTATCCAAAATCAACCAACTCCAAATCCTATAAAACTTTGCCACTCTTCATTTGAAGGGTTTTGGACGAATCGCTGCTGTATTTACCCACCTATTCATTTCCTAACTCCATGAACTACTGTTCACTTCTCTCATATTCCCATCATCATCTTCCTTATCTATGGTTACCATCACTTGATCTGACATGCACATCTTTTATCTCCTCCAATTCCTATCTCCATGGACATTCTCACCTATTCATTTATCCTCTATTCACTTCATTTACATATATGCCAAGGGGCTTGTAACTAGTTCTTTAGTCTGTTCACTTCGTCTCCACTCCGCTCTCAGTACAGTGCAGTGTTGAGCATAGTCAGCTACTCACACGTCTCTCATCTCTACTATTTTCCTACATCTCTTCTCTTTCTCTTGCCTCTTATATATTGTCAATCTATCTTATTCATTGTGTGACTTGGGTGGTTAATTGCTAAGTGACAACATCCTTGACAGCAAGTGAAGAAATTGCCAAGCAATGGCATGACAGAGAGGTAGTGCATTTTGCATGTTGGGTTCAGGACCTGGCTCATTATTATCAGGTATTTGAGCAACTGCCATCTGAGAAGAGAGGAGGGACCTGTAAAAAAACAGACACTGCTATCTGACGAACAAATCAAGAAGACTTGTGTGAACTGACTTTACAGCCAGAAAGCTGGTACAGTAACACCCAAGACTTTTCAGAAAGCTCTTAACAGTGAGATGCTGCCAAAAATTAGGATCCAGCATGCCAAACCATTATGCACCAGGACTGCTCATTGTTGGTTGAAGAAGCTCGGGTGGAGACTGACATGGCTGAAGAAGGGAGTCTACATGGATGGACACAAGCGGGAAGATGTGGTCAAATATTGAAACAAGATCTTTCTTCCTGCAATGGCCAAGTATGAGAGAAGAATGGCATGCTGGGAACTCATTGGTGATGTTCTTGTTCACATCCCTCCTGTGCTTTGTGAAGGAGAAAAGGAAATAATTCCTCAGTTCCATGACAAGTCAACATTTTATATGAACAACTTTGCAAGCTCAGCCTGGCTTGCACTCAGTCAAACAATCTTACAGAAGAAGGAAAGAGGGCATTTCAGACATGTCTCTGAGTTCATCAATCAGGAGACTGGGCAACTCATTGTCAGAGACAAAGATGGCAACATCAAACGTGATGCTTGATGTGTCATTTATCCTGGGTCAAATGGTGATGCATGGTGGGACACAAAGCAGCTGCTGGAGCAAGTGAAGGAAGGGATTAGCATTTTTGAAGTGGCTCATCCAAATTGCATTGCACTTTTCATTTTTGACCAATCTTCTGCCCATGCTTCCCTTGCTCTTGATGCTCTCTGCACATTTGAGATGAATAAATCCAATGGCAATGCTCAGCACAAGCAGAAGGATCCTGTCATTCCTGAAACCAATCCTGACCCTCAATACTGAGGCAAGACTCAGAAGATGACTCTTGCAGATGGACAAGCAAAGGGACTTGAAGACACTCTCACTGAGCGTGGGTTCAATGTTAAGGGAATGTGAGCCAAGTGTTCAAAACCCATTTGCCCAGCAACAAATTATGACTGCTGCATGGCTCGTCTCCTCACACATCAAATATCTATGCTCGAGACACTCATCAAGGGTCTTGGCCATGAGTGTATCTTCTTGCCCAAATTTTATTGTGAGCTCAATCCAATTGAAATGGTATGTCTCTTGATATTCTTGTGACACATTGCTAACATTCCTCACAGTACTGGGGTTGGTGTAAGTACAGGTACCAGGAAGAACCAAAGCCAACATTCCAGCATGCAAAGGATGCCATGTTTAAATGGCTCAACAAGTGCCCCACTGACTCGGAAGTCATATGCAGGTTTATTAATCGCTCTTTCAGGTGCATGAGTGCCTATCGCTGTGGATTGACCGAAAAGGCTGCAGAATGGGCTGTACGCAAGCAATGAGGTCATAGATCTGTCTCAGAGACTGCAATGATGAGTATTGAAGCAGTCATCAATCCAACTTCATGTCAATCATAGCTAAAACTGGTAATATGGATACAAAACTTTTTGTTGAAAAGGTCCAAAAAATTGAGAATCCAAAACCGCCCATGGGAAAAACTTCGGAACACCATTTTTCGATGTATTTCAACATTCCGAGTCCAAATCTGTAAAAATTTGGGCCCAGAAAATTCAGAATCAGGTCCAGAAGACTTTGTCAACTTTGATTGTCCATGACTGTACATACAGTACAATCAATATACAATTGAATAATCCAAGTGTCGACTCAGGTTAACTTGAGCTGGAGTGAGTTATTTATGGCAATAATGTAATCGAGCTGTTGAGAGTCAAGCCAGAGTGAGCCAAAGTCAAGTCCATGCAACACTACAAGTTTCCTCTACCTCTTCAATGTTTCTTTCTTTGTTCTCCTAACATGTTTTGGTAGTGGCCTTTGGTGATGAGGGTGCATCTATGACTAGGGCTCCTAGCGGATCGGATGCTGGTCAGATGCGGATCCATCCGCTCGGATGAGCGATGACCAAGACTTCATCCGCATCGGCGGATGGCATCTGACAGATGGTCGGATCATCCGCGGATGGTGGACACATATACCAAAGGTATCGTATAGAGCTTGCCTGAGGTCTTTTTTCATTCTTTTTTTCACTTGTAAGTACACTTTGGGTCCATTCTATGTGAAATAAAAAAGTTTCCACTTGCCTACACATGTAAATACAGGATGCATGGCTCATGACACGGTATGGGCATGTTGCTGAGGATGTTTCCCA
This sequence comes from Tetrapyrgos nigripes, assembly GCA_013368315.1. NCBI lineage: Eukaryota > Fungi > Basidiomycota > Agaricomycetes > Agaricales > Campanellaceae > Tetrapyrgos > Tetrapyrgos nigripes. The sequence continues at coordinate 21,631 of JAACJM010000122.1, forward strand.
TGGCTAGCTCAACGTTGAGCAAGGTTTCAAAACGTCGAGCTGTATTGACGAGAGTTTTTGTCGATGTTGATAACTTTTCCAACTGTACAGAATCTCGGGAAGTCCCGAGAACTCACCCAAAATTAGTAAGTACAACAGGTTCACACATACCTCACACATCCGACGATGACCGGTGGATGGTCGGATGGTATCCGTCGGTTGGGTGCACCTCCAGAGGCCCATCCGCCATCCAAATCCGAGGCCTTATCGGCGGATAGACGCCGGATCATCCGATCCGCTAGGAGCCCTATCTATGACCAGCCCACTGCATTAGATCATCGTTAGGGAGGGTGAATACAGGGGTGGGAAAGGGGAGAAATGTTGGAGGGAGTGGATTAGAGTTAGGGAGTTGGACTGTGTACATGCTCCTTTTCTCATGTTGGTGTTATGACCATTGGAGTTGAATGTATGTTGGAGTCTAGAGGGGCTCCTTAGCCTTGGTCAAGTCTACTGAACCCCTGGGAGATGGTATTACTGTACAATTTTGACTGTAAGTTCACATAACAGTAACACAGCCCTCTGAACTAGACCAATTTTTATCTTTGGAACACATAACAAAGGCTTATGAACAGCATCTGTAATGCTTTTGTATGTAAGGGACCAGGCTAAGAGAAGGGAATATAGCCAGGCACCTTAAGACAAGCCTATGAGCAGTAACATTTGAGTTGATTCGGCTAACCAATCTATGATGAAATACAGCATATAAGTACTAAATGATACTCGTAAGAACCATGAAACTTGGCAGAACAGCGAGATACGAGATCATAGTGACTAATGGCTAAGATCAAGGATTGAACTGTTACATTGTAGCTAAAAAATCACCAGCAGCAGCAGCAGCAGGCCCACGGCCTGCAGTACCATATGTGCAACATGTAACACATAACTCAGAGCTTTGAATCCAGTCGAAGACATAATGCCCGGACCCCCATGAACCTATGGTCAAAATTGTACAGTAGTGGATTTAGGTTCATTCTGAATGGTGGACATAGTAGTAAAGTGTTTGGCAAAAGGGCAAGAACTGCTTGAAGGGAAGGATCCTAGACGTGGGGTCATGGGGGGTAAGACAAAGATTAAGGGCTAGATGTTTGGCTTTTGGACTCCAGGTCAGTGAATAAAGAATGAGACCAGGCGCATGAGGAGCACGAGTGGCCATGGTAGGAGATTTTTGGTAGCACTTGACATGTCTGGGATTGTAGCCAGCGTTGTGGTGGACACTGAGGCAGTCGGTTCACCTAGGGAGAGGTTCTCGAGTTCGTCGCGCATTGGTGTATCGCGTTTCGTGCTCAAGAGAGCCCAATAGTCCCTACTCGAGCCCAGGATTCCAGTACCTGATTGTGAGAAAAACTGTACTTTGTGATAGTATGGGTTCAATAGGCCTAGCGTCGGCGGGAAACGCAAGCTTAGATCCTGGACTCGCGTGCCACACGTCCGGTAACTTCGGAACTTCGGTCCCGTATCCGATACCTCTATCTGGCTTGTAGACCTTGCACCACTGTCGTCACACTAGCCATCCAGGTGAATATCTCAAAGTCGTCATGTCCTTGAGCGCTTGAGCATTGACGAATAGTTTGCTTGGCATCGTTACTACAGTGTGCACGGACCAGGTGTGACTTTTTCACTTGGAGCTCGAGCGACCCTGACCTGACGGTTACAACCCCTTCCTTCCGCAACTCCGTCCGAAGGCCCATCTTGACAGCAATATCCTTCCCTTCTTTCTTCTGACCACGATACATCTCTAGACTTCCAGTCTATCAGAAAAAATGGCTCTGAAGTCCATACCTTATTTTGTTATCTTTTAATTCTTTGAAGTTCAGTGCCCCCTTCATTTGTATTCTTATAGCTTGTCTTTTGACCTTATCAATACTGGGTGAATCAAGCAATTTGCAGTTGATTTCACACCATTATTGACGTGAATACCTATAATCACCTCTTAATTAGCATAATTTGTGCCAAGCGGCTAGACGTCGCAATGTTGTAGAGGTCTGAGAGAATATTAGAAGGGTATAAAGGATAAATAGAAAAGAAGGACTCTTAATTCAAAAGACTACTCAGAATAAATAAATACGTATTTTAGAAGGTTTCCAGCTTGACTGACATTCGCCTGAATATCTCCCACCCTTGAAGAGCGGACTTCATACTAGCAAAAAGTCGTCAGCGTCGGGTGACTCGGAGCTGGGAAGCTGATGATGAAGATGATACTTGATTATCATCTTTGAGACATACTGGTATTTTCTATCTCCTCACCTACTATACATATCTATCTATCCTTCTACTTGTGTATGCTCCCAACATTCAAATTCATTTGCTATAATAATCAATCCTCTATTTAACATCGTCTCATGCGGTGGCGAGAATTTACCGTGTCGCTTCAGCGTGCCACTGCTGTGCCAGTGCCGTGCCATAAATTTAGCCGAGCGCCAGCGTGCCTGAACGCCAATCGTCAGTCTCGAGCCACGTTGAGTCGTTGACCTTGTCTGAGCCGTCGATTGCGAGTCCTTGTACATTTCTGCATGGCTGCAGAACATGTAAGTTGTAATTTAAGTGTGGTAGGAGGCATGCAGACTACTGTAAAGTACTAATATAATTTCAATTTGACTACACAATATGTGGATGTAGCAAAGTGTTAACAATAATTATCTGAGATGATATAAGATAATAATGTAAGGGGGCAATTTCTTGATTTCTACCCTCTGGAGCTATTCATCTCTGCTGATGAGAGGGAGTGTTTACTACAAAAGCTTTTGTAAGACTTCTGTAAGGAGACAATTTTCTGTTTCTTCCTCTTGTCTGAAAACTAGATTGAATGAAATAGTGTAGTACAGCCAATATTCATAGGCAGTATGGAGATTGTATGAGAACTAATTTGCATCATGAAGAAAAAACCGAGAGTGGGTGAAAAGGGTAAAAGAAACTGATTTAAAAGAAACTGATGAGTTTGCTAATAATCTTTAATGCCTCAGGTATTTGCTGTATATGCATAGACCCAGCAAGCAAAAGGATACTTGCAACAGTCTGTAATTTAGGTTCGTGTTTTTCAATGCCTCAAATATGGGCTGGCTGGTGACACGGCAGTGGCACGCCACTGGCACGCCGGGCGATACATCACTCCTGCCACTGCCGTGTCACCCCGATAGATCTGCGTGTCGCCCGATGGATCGGGTCATACATTTTTGAAAGTTCAAACTTCAGACTATAAATCTTACATTACTTAAAAATATTCTGAGCTGGTACGTTATACATGGTTTAAATACCTCTATTGTCTACTAATATAACTTGAAATTTACAGTATACTATTGCTATACCTTCAAATCAGACATAGATTTATGACGACGACACGCCGACACGCTATAACGGCACGGCGGCAAGCCAGGGTGGCACGGTAAATTGTACATACCGGTCTCATGCGCGTTTCCCAAGTCCCACTCCTGACTTCATTCGCTACCCTCAGCTCTAATGGCTTGTTAGCATATTCTCGCTTTGGACAACTTAAATGGATAATCTAACTCATCTTCCATGCACTCACATCAGGAAAACGGTCGTCAGATAATTTCAAATACAATCCACTATTTAACTGATAATTACCTAGAAGTAGTAACTTCAAGAGATAGCTGAAAGTAGCGGAAAATAAAAGACCCCCCTTTTATTTATAGCTATCAAACATCTCTAGAGTCTATCCGTCATTGTTTGGCATTGCCATCTCTACAGCACTGCGATACATGCGTTGAGTATATCTCCATATCATCATTGAACGTTAAACAACCTTTCAGAGTGGAAAGTAATCCATAAGCTTACCAGAGACCAGCAGTCATTTTCCGGGGAAAATTCTGCCCACATCCTACATTACCCGGTACCTTGGCTGAGTAGCAGACAGTGGGTGTTGCCATTGCAAATAGGCACTTCTAAAGCCTCAACATCATTACTTATATACTGCTGCCATGCGTCCATAAGATCTGATCAACCATGCCGCAATGCACATCGCACATACAAGCACCCTGCATCAGGGAATCTCTATGAATTTTTTTCAAGCTCAGAAGGCTGCACAAACTACCCCCTACATTGGAGATGGCTTGACTATGTTGAGTCAGTATACCATACTACACATAAGATAGGGGCATGATTCATATCAGGACCGAGGTTGCCGGTTTTGTTGATACACGAGTCCAGGATCTAAGCTTGCGTTTCCCGCCGACGCTAATAGGCCTGGCTAGTGCTTTTTGAACGCTTATGAATAGGGCTCCTAGCGGATCGGATTGGGTCGGATTTGGATACCATCCGTTCGGATGGGTGGTCCAAAAGTCCCAATCCACATCCAACGGATAGCCGATAATCCGATGGATTGCATCCCGAAAGTAACGGCACTTGCTGTAGGAGCCTTATCTCACGTTAAAAACTTTAAAGTGAATTCTTTTCGTTGTTTCTTTTACACCTACGTGAACTGTATGCCAAAGGACACAAAAATTTTCAAGTACTGACTATCTCCAACCGTCTAAGGAAATGTCGGCATGTCGACGTGTCAATTCCCAAGCTGCCGCAGTAGTGCCTGAGAATTTAAAACATACTTTTCTTGGTGCTGCTGGCCATGTGGCTGCTCGGAAAAGTCCGAGAGCACCTACAGAACCTCCACCTCACACGCCGAAAAGGGACAAATTTCCGCTCGATGGATCTGTGACCGGATATGTGTACGAGAATGAGATATATCTGGAAACTAGATATAAGTACGAAAAGATGATGTATTAGTAAGCTAGATATTTGAACAGAAAGTTGCTATATAGGTATGCCTTTTAGTATATTTGATTGGTGTGTAGACATATTATGTATCAAAGCTATTAAAAGAAGTACAAGAAGACCGAGAATCGAGAATCCGGATATAGTTACAGATATGCGTCCGAAAAGACAATACATCCGGCTTCCAGATATGGGTGCGTATAGTTTATATGTCCATAATACTGATATGTTTATAGCATTCATTCTGATCTATCAGTTCATCTGCCAGGACTACTATCGGGACCCTTGTCCGGAATCCGGACTTATTGTCTTTTCGGACACATATCTGTAATCATGTCTGGATGTTAAGCAGGCATGGTATGGCTTGTACACTACTAAACGCAGTGGCAACTACGCAACTTACCTGTGGATAAAGAGTAGCTTGTAAGGCTAGTTAGAGGCTTGTAGAGTGATGTGGGTTAAGTATAAAAACTTATTATTTGGAGGACTATCTACAAGTCCTTATATACCTTTGAGGAGGTATAAATACATGTAAACTAATACTAGAGTAACAATAAGATTCTATTGTACTGGATAGAACAATGCTGGTTTTGTACACTATTGTCGTACTACACTTATTGTCTATATAATCTCATTGTTCTATTTATAACTACTACTATTGTTCTACATAGAATACGTTGATGGCTGCAACTGAATGCGCCAATTCAACACTCCCCCTTGCTAAGCAGCACGGTAGTGCGCGTAAGCATAGGTAGGCGCTGTAAGCAGCCATGGAAGGAAGGGATCCAGTGCCTCGACGTTTTCGATGCGATTTCTTCAATTATAAAACTGAAGTCCTAATTGTTTCCTGAACTTCTCAAAATTTACTCGATCTAGAGCTTTAGTGAGTAGATCTGCAGGGTTATTACTTCCTTCAATGAAGAATAACTTGACTGTCTCGTCGATGACTTTTTCTCGAACAAAATGATATCGAATATCAATGTGCTTGGTTCGCTTATCCGTGACAGGGTTTGATGCAATAAAAATTGATCCCTGATTGTCACCGTAGATTGGAATAGCGTGAAGAGGATATTCAATTTCACTGAGAAGAGTCTTAAACCAGCAGACTTGTCGACTGCAGTCACTAAGTGCCATGTATTCAGCTTCAGTCGAAGATAGAGCAACTGTCTTTTGTTGTCTAGATGTCCAGCTAAATGGTGCTTGGGCTAATTGTAGAAAGAAGCCAGTTTGAGATTTGCGAGTTCCAGGGTCTGATCCCCAATCAGAGTCTGTATAGGCTGATAAGCCTTCTCCCCCTCGACCGTTGTACACAAGAGCATATTTTCTAGTGCCAACGAGATAACGGCAAATGTCTTTTGCCTTATTGTAGTGTTCTTGTGAGGGGTTTGCAGCAAATTGCGCAAGTTTTGTGACAGCAAAGGAAATATCAGGACGTGTTCCTAACATTAAGTAGAGTAAGGATCCGATTATCTCCTGATAACTTTGACGAAGAGTATAATTGACAGGAGTGTTTTCTGGAAGAGGAAGAGGGTGATAATTGCCAGGTAATGGGGTAGTAGAAGCTTTCGCGTTTTGCATTCCATAAGTCTCTAGGATTTTATCTAGATAAGCGCACTGGTCTAAAGAGACCTTGCTGCCTTTCCTGGTAATTCTCATCCTAAGGAATTCTTTGGCATCGCCTAGATCCCTACATTCCCATCTCTTCATAAAGTTTCCTTTGAGTCGTAAGACTAAGGTTTTGTTAGCTCCACAGAATAGAGCGTCATCCACATAGACTACAGCAATGACGATAGAATTTTCAATAAGATTATTGTTGGCGTCATAGCGTTTGTGAATGAAGATTCCGGCATCGGAAATGATTCGTTTAAAACCAAGTTCCGCCATGGACTTATCAAGACTTTTCCACCACGCAAGTCCTGCTTGTTTGAGTCCGTAAAGAGCACGAAGAAGCCGGACGACTTTATGCTCTTGTCCTTTTACTTTAAAGGCTTCCGGTTGTTCCATATAGATTTCTTCATCGAGTAAGCCATATAAATAGGCTGATCGGACATCGACACCAGACACGTGCCAGCCCTTAAGTGCAGCTAAAGTGAAGATTAAGCGCACAGTCTCGAATCGAACAACAGGCGAATATATTTGATCAAAGTCTATGCCTTCGACCTGTGAAAAACCTTTTGCGACGAGTCTTGCCTTTTTATGACCATCAGTTTTGATGTCGAAGACCCATCTGTTTTTGATAACTTTCCTATCTTTAGGTCTTTCGACCAATTCATAGGTGTCGCACTTGTGAAGAGCCTCTAGTTCTTCACGGCAAGCGACTTTCCATTCCTCTTGCTCAGCTATAGGTAAGCGAGCAATATCTTTGAATGTCCATTCGCGAATATTACGAACATTCGGTTGATTCCCATCATTCTTCGAAGTAACTTTCTGAATAAGCAAGTGGGAATCGATTTCTCCAGGAGCAATTGCCTGCATAAGCAAGAAATTTATAGATACTCCCCCTTTACGGCATGGTTCTGCCATTTCTTCTGATTCAGGGTGTGCAGAGTCATCACTCTCGGTTTGCTGCTCCCCCTGGGGTGCGCTTCCAGATGCAGAACTAGGTCCGGGAACCTGTTGCTCTGCAGCTTGTTGACGTCGGTTTTCTCTCCGAGCGTCTCTCTCTGCTTTAGCTTTTGCTTCCGCTCTTTTATCAGCTGTGATTTGAGGTTCAAGATCGCGTTCAACTTTTACAGGGTGTTTATCCCCGTATCGTTTGGGTACAGTACCAGTACGCTCGCTTCGACGCATTGGTTCTGTTGGTGGCCGTCTTTGTCTAGGAGCTCTGGGCTTTCGAGGTGCCTGAGGAGGTGGTGTCTCCACTGGCAGCGGTGTTACCGTTGTTCTAGGCTCAGAGTCACTATCCGGAGACGAAGGCGGTGGATCCTGTTCAGGTTCGTCGTCACGAAGCTGGTTAGGTTTCCTCATTGAAGGGATGCGAGGAGGACGATGATGAAAATCTTCATCATCATCGTCTGGGATTTGTTGTGGTAGAGGAGTGTCATCATTTTGTGACGACTCGATAGGAAGTTGTTTCGAACTACGAGATTGAGTTTTACATCGAGGAAAGAAGTCTTCCTCAAACACGGCTTGCGGGGATGTAAATTCCGCATTGTTTGTACGCATGAAAAGATTTCCACGTTCTCCTGGTGCTACACCAAGATATGTCATGAGTTCTGACTTGGAAGCGAGTTTGTTCTTTCGAGTTTCCTCGGGTTTAAAGACGTAAGCTCCACAGCCAAAAACTCGTAAATGATCAATACGCGGTTTTTCCTTTTCAAGCATTTCAAATGGAGTTATCCATTTGTGTCGTCGTAAGGGAGTACGTCGATAGACATACAATCCATGATGGACAGCATATTCCCACCAAGATTCAGGTAGACATGCTAACTTCATCATTGCCAGTGCCTTATCCATTAGAGTGCGTATAAAGCGCTCCGCTCAACCATTCTGTTGATGAATGTATGGTGCACTGTTAAGGATTTTAACACCTTTCTCGAGTAACATTTCTCGGTAGGTGCCTTTGATGAATTCACCACCCATATCAGACATCCACTGTTCGACTTTCGTCTTATATTGAGTTTCTACCATCGCAAGGAACTGGTGAGTGGCAGTCAGTGGTTGTTTTTTGTCTTTAAGAAAACGTATCCAAGCATCTGAAGTGTAATCATCAAAGAAGACGATTATATACTTGTACTTGTGGTAGGATATCGTGGGGTATTCATGTAAATCTGTATGGATAATTTGGAAAGGACGAGTAGCACGTCATTCGTTTGGAGGGTAGGCCTGTCTGGGAGTTTTGCCTTCAAGACAGCCTTTGCACAAAGGAAGTTCCTTCGGAATAATGAATTCAGGAGTGCCAAGGGTGTGTTGTCGGACATGTTTTAGAACATCACGAGAGGGATGTCCTATACGACGATGTAAAATCTCGTAGTTGATAAGATAAATCAAAAGATTGGCTTTAGAAGCGACAATTTTCGATTTGTGTGGAAGATAGTATAGCGTTTCTTCTGGTATACGCTTTGAGAAAGTCAAGAATGTTGTATTTCTCGAAATGGTGATATGATCGGAGTTACCGTGCATAAACATGTTGTCATTTAAGAATTGACCGACAGATAAGAGTCGTTGATTTAGATCGGGAATGTAATAGACCGGATATAATTTCATAACTCTTTTACGTTGAGAGATCATGACTGTTCCGGATGCACGAATGTTTGTGAATCCATTGGCAGTTTTCACTGGAATTGGTTTTATATAACTCAATTCAACAAAGTCATTAATGTCGAACGTAAAATGCGCTGATGCTCCAGAATCAAGTAACCATCCATCACTGAAGTGGATTTTGACAGTATCAGATCTCTTTTTCTTACACTTCTGGCATAGTGAGAACAGAGTGCCACAGGCACATAAATATTTATTGTTGCCGCCAGGGCTAGTGTACAGATCATTATAAATAAAAGGGGTTGTTAAACCCAGAGGAGCGGTATGTAATAAATATATATATGAAGAACCTGCTTCCAAATTACGAGCTGCTGGAAAAAGCGCATCAGTACTTTTATTCATAAGATCTGAATTGAGATCTGACCTGAGATAACCATTGTCCATGCCGGAGACTTCAGAGTCTAAGGAACAGCCATAATTATTTGCGGCATTGACGGTAACCATGGCGGGGGTAGAAGGTCGTGGACTTGGAAGTCCATCTGACCAGGTGGCCTCTATGGGTGATGTAGGAAGACTCATCCTGCCGAGGGATGGCGGAGTCGACATGTACTCGAGGTCGCTGGTTTCGGATAGACTCGGAGACATGCTCCGGAGTTCTGGCATTGAACTCGGAGTTGGAGCTCTGGAGGGTAATTCCATCCCTCCTAATCCGATTGTTGCGTCTCGCTGCCAATCGATCAGCTCGTCGTACCTTCCATCCTCGTTTTGGAGATGAGGAGTCAGCCATTCCCATCCCGTCGAAGTCGTTCCAGGTGTTGGGCTTGCAACACGGCTGGACGGTAAGGATTGAGTGGTCGTGCCATTGGGATGTGCAGGAGGTGAGCCACTTGGCATCTCGCTGCGGACTGCAGCAATGCGTTGAGCCAGTGAAAGTGTGCCCGTTGGGACAACGGTGTTCAGTGCTGTTCTGAGTGGTTCCCCATAGATGTGTAGGGAATCCTCGGGATTCTGGAACCTCTCCCCAAGGTGCATTGCGCACTGGAGTATATCGGCAGCAGGATCCTGGGCAAGACGGTCGATAAGTGGAACAGGGGTCCTGGTGGCCTGAGGCACCTTTGCACCTGACTCTGTCATTGTGGAGCCAAACACACTTCCTAGTTCCGATGTGTTCACCAGGGTGTCCTCGTTCGAATTGGCATCTTCTTCCTGAACGCATGCCATATCGGCATCTGAACCGGTCTGAGTTCCAGGATATTCACCGTTCCAACCATTCCAGTTACCAGCATCACCCCAACCATCAGAAGATGATTGAAGGTTGTTCCAATAAATACGTTCCGTGAGAGTGCATTTGGGACGAGGAGCGGGAGTAAGTGAAGTGAAGGAGGAAAGATCGGGATGAGACATGACAACATCTTCAAGAGTAGCAACAGTCTCACCAGATGGTCTAGCGCCAATATCGCGTGCAAGGTTGATAGCTCTTTTGGTACCTGTGAAGAAGGCGTCAAAAGGCTTTTCCATTTCCATAAAGAATGGCTTACGGGTATCAACTGCAGCGGGCGTGTCGACGACGGTGACTGTGTGTATCATGGGAGACATGTCGTCGTGGACGAGATGTGCCTGGCCTTGTCTCTTGGCCTGTTCAAACTTCCCAGCTCGACCTCCTCGACGGAAATGAGCCTTTCCTTTGCCCTTTCCTTTGCCCTTTCCCTTGTTATTTCCATTAGAGCCGCTGGCTCCGTTAGCGCCGCTGCTGCTGCCATTAGGGCGCTGCTGCTGCTGCTGTTGGAAACTAGGGTTACCGTCCTTTCGCTTGACAGCTGAAAGACGGTTGGCATGGGCTTTCCCTGAAGGCCCTTTGAAAGCTCCTTGGCGAGATTCCCAAATATTGACAATCTCGCTTTGTAGCTCATCGAGACTTTGTCCATCAATCTGTTTGATAGAACATTGAGTATACTGATTGATAAGATATTCGTATCTGGGAGGAAGTTTGGAGATGATGAACATAACGATGAGGAAGTTGGCGACTTTTGTAATGGAAGTGGCTGAGGAGTTGTCAGCAGGAACACCGGCGGCACTAACCCTATCAAAGTGCATGCGAATAAGCTCGACCGCAGCACTAGGATTGGCGTCGTTAGGAATGATGATGGATGTAGCACGTTTGAAATCCATGTAGATTGCGGAAACACCAGGTTTCCCGTAGGTCTTCTTGAGAAAGACCCAGATTGCCTTGGTAGTAGTCATTCCAAGCGTCTTCTGACGGACGGGAGGAGAGAGACGAAGCTTGATAGACCCAATGGCCTTATCGTTCTTCTCATCCCAGTCAGCCTGTTTCTTTTGAGCCACCGTGATAGCCTCAGCTTGAGTCGCCGCGTCTTCATCAGATAGAGGGGAGACGGTACTCACTTCGGCATCATCGGGGCGATCAGAGCTAAGGACAGAACTAAGTCCAGTAGCCTGCAACCAGGCGAGAAGGATGTCAGCCCAGATGTTGAAATCAACACCGGCGAAGACAGGGACAGTAGTCATCAGGACGTTGGAGGACATCTTTGATAATTCTGGGGAAGTCAACTGTCAGCATTTATCCATATGCAGAATAAGAAGGCAGCATTAAATGCGCCATTTGAAAGTGAAAAGAGGCAGCGATGAACGCGCCATGACAGTGACTACTCCCCTAGATTGTCAACAACTGCAGCTGGACATAAGTCCTGCGCTATTGGACATATCGTCAAGTCATTAAAGGCGACGCAGGCTGCCACAAAGGGCGCCACAGGCTGCCATGAAGGCGCCATCCAGGTAGTATGCGAAGTCTATGGTTTGCAGCCATTGAAGGCGCTCCCAAGGGCCTTCGGGGCCCATAACCTGTTAAGCAGGCATGGTACGGCTTGTACACTACTAAACGCAGTGGCAACTACGCAACTTACCTGTGGATAAAGAGTAGCTTGTAAGGCTAGTTAGAGGCTTGTAGAGCGATGTGGGTTAAGTATAAAAACTTATTATTTGGAGGACTATCTACAAGTCCTTATATACCTTTGAGGAGGTATAAATACATGTAAACTAATACTAGAGTAACAATAAGATTCTATTGTACTTGATAGAACAATGCTGGTTTCGTACACTATTGTCGTACTACACTTATTGTCTATATAATCTCATTGTTCTATTTATAACTACTACTATTGTTCTACATAGAATACGTTGATGGCTGCAACTGAATGCGCCAATTCAACACTGGAATCCTGATTTGAGGTCTTTTTGTAGTTCTTTCAATAGCTTTGATACAGAATATGTCCGCACACCAATCAAATATACTAAAAATTCATCCTTATATAGCAACTTTCTGATCAAATATCTAGCTTACAGATACATCATCTTTTTGTACTTATATCTAGATTCCAAATATATCTCGTTTTCATACACATATCCGGTCATGTATCCGTCGAGCGGAAATTTGTCCCTTTTCGGTGTGTCACTCGTCGTTCTTCATTTTCTCTGCCTCAGACCAATTCCCACGCCTCTACCCAATGCGCGGATGATCCTCGGATTGTCGGATGGTAATCCGTTCGGATGTAGTGGTCTAAAAGTCCCAATCCGCATCCGAAATCCGACTGCCCATCCGCGGATGATCGCCGGATGATCCGATCCGTTAGGAGCCCTACTTATGAATGTCTTTGTTCTCTTTATACCATAGATGAGGGTCGCTGTTTTCTGGTTGTGTTCATGTCTCTTTCACTTGTACCGTTTTCATACATTAATATTCATGATAGTACTCATATACAGATTGGTAGAATATAAACCCTCAGTCTGATTGGCTTCGACCATTGCTGAGGGGAAGTCTTTCATAGAACCAAGTAAAGTACATCGAGACTAACGAATGATACCTTGGATAGATTACTTATCGTTGTCTCGTTCTACAGGGTAGTACTTACTCCCTATTAGAGTCTTATTGGCTTCGGCCATTGCTGAGGATAGATTACTTATCGTTGTCTCGTTCTACAGTAACAAGTGTCAAAGCCACATTAACAATTTGAAGCCGTTAACCATCCTTTGGAGCAACTTCATAAGGACGTTCTGGATATTCTGTTCTTTGGATATAAAAGCAATCCACTAACACTCTCTAGATCTTCACTCAAAGACCAAGACCAGCTGCGAGACTCAAGTACAACTAACCACTTGGTCCTTCTAAACCTCAACTTAAATTCGAACTCCAACACACTAAGTATGCCGACTGCCTTCGAGGATCCAGCCACTCTCCGAGCTCTGTCGAGGATATACCTCCACACCGGTACCGGTCTGGATGGAATCCAATGCGAGTACGATGACGGGTTGACTACTCCTTGGCATGGTGGGCAAGGTGGTACTGCGCAGGTCTTTATTCTTGATCTTACGAAAGGTGTGCCACTTCGCATGTCGCGGTAGATATGAATACTGAACACTGAACGTTTACATCGTACTCTTTACCTTTCAGGCGAAGCGATCGTGGTCTGTATTTGCTATCTCTATCATACTTGAGTACATACATAATTATCTAACCTGATTCCCATTCTCAACTTCGCAGTCTATGACCATTTGGTCCGACTTGGATGTTGACGCAATTCAGTTCGTCACCACCTTCGGTCGAGTGTCCCCAAAGTACGGTGGCTCGGGTGGTTCTCCTCGTATCTTGCACGGTAACCTAGGCGATAAAGCTCGGGCTCTTATGGCCTGGAAAGGTACCAGCGATACTATAGTCCGCTCCCTTGAGGTGAGTACAATGGTTTAACCAAACATTCATTGACTGACTGGATTCACATTTTACGCAGCCCGTATGGTCCGACACCCAAGACCTGTCGGGTACTCATGTTATTGTTGGCGAATCAAAGGGTGGAACTGGTGGAAATGCATTTGACATGCTTGACACCGTTGGAGATCCTTTGACGACAAGGCTTACTTCGATCACCGTCGATTCTGGAAGTGCGATCGATGCGATTGAGGTGTGTATACTTTTTGAACGATATACACGAATATACATTCTGACGACACAATCTGAATGTGCAGTGTAAATTCCAAGTTGGAAACAAGACAGTATCCAGCGGAAAGAAAGGTGGGAGTGGTGGAAGTGCTCATACGTTTGAACTTCGCTCTGGAGAACAAATCACTCGCATTGAAGGGCGTGCCAATACTGAGATGTGCAAATTGCAGTTCTTCACCAATCAAGGCAGTAAGTAACCCTTTCTACTTTGTATGTGCGCGTTTACAGAAGTTTGAAATCATTTATGGTAGGATCCAGCGACGTCTACGGAAGCGACACCGGCGACCCATTCGTTTGGCTTCCACCCTCCTACGACCCCAACAACCCCGGAGCTGAAGTCACTGGACTCGTCTGCTTCGAAGGCGCATCCGGAACGTTGGTCGACCGTCTCGCTCCAGTCTGGGCTGCTAACCCTCCCTTGAGCTACGAACTCATCATAGACAGTTTCGACGAAGGCCAACTCCAACGAGACGGTAAAGTCGAAGCTGCTTGGGATGCGGAACAAGTGAAGGACAATTCCTCCACCCGCGACTCGCTCAAGTCGACATTTTCCTGGTCGATGTCTGCAGAGAAAACGTCTACGATTACGTTTTCGCAGTCGACTAGGTCTTTGATATCGATTGGGAAGGAAGTTTTGGTGGAGGTGAGTGCGAAGGGAGAAGTGGGGATTCCCTTTGTTGGGGAAGGAGATGTGGAGAAGCAGATCGCGGTTGAGGTTAGTGGAGAGAAGGGGTGGGGGAATGAGATGACAGATGGGAAGACGGTCACTAGGAGTTACACGGAGACACATTCTGATGAAGTCATCATTCGTCCGAAGTCTGAGGGTCAGGGCAAGGCTATTGGATATAGGATGGAATGTGCGAATTTGCAGTGGACGGGCAAGATGGTGATTATTTACTCGGATGGGAGTACCAGGACCATCCAGCCTGTTAGTGGAACGCTTACCAGTTCCAGCTTGACGAAGATTCACGCCACTTATACGTCGGTGCCATTGAAGTGAGGTGGCGGCACTAGAAACGGTTAATGCCAGTCGAATTAAGGGATTTCTTCAACGGACTTGGGGTTCTTGGATTCTAGGATATAATATAAAACCTCGTACATACTTACCTGACGTGTTTATATTTCTTGATTAAATATAGTATTCTATTAAAGCAGTTGCTCCCGACGCTGCTCAGCAGAAGAGACTTCGAAGCTGACCGCCACCGCTGAAGCCGGACTACCGAAAGAATTCCAGATACTTCTTGAGTACTCTCGTGCCTCTAAATTTGCTGATAAGTCCGATTACTCTAATCTTCGGAAACTCTTTCAGGACCTCTTCATCAGGGAGATGAGGGAGGGCCACGAGTATGATGATGTTTTCGACTGGTACGAACAGCCTGTGGGCGAGGTTCGAACTCACATATTCTTTTCGAAATTTGGAGAACTGCAAGTGTTTCGTTGTCAATTGGTTGCAGGAGATGAGATCGTCGTTAGTACGCCAGTGAGTACATCGGAGCTCAGCGTATGATGGAGGTACAAGCACCTTCTCTAAAATTTCAGAACGAAAAGATTCTTGAAAGATTCTGCTAGGTCTGATACTTACATAGTTTCTCTTACTTTTATAGTACTTATTCGCTTTTTGCTACATCAAGATCTATGCATTGGCTCTGCTACTGCTTTTGTCAGTATTCCTATTAATATCAAGCGGTGAACCTATAGACTGTTTGCAAATTAGACTTGCAAGTTGCAAGCGCAGAACAAGCTAACGACGGAGCGCGTTGACCTTTGTTCCCCTCCCATCTTTATCCCGTCCTTCGAGTCTCCAATCTCTAGTCAAAACCGCAAAGAGCTCCATGGCAGAGATTTATCAATTTCCTGTGCTGAAAGAAGGCAAATTGAAGGATTCGTAGTTTCCAGGAACGATGAACAACTCCAAGTTGCATTAAGGAGTCAGCGCTAGCGAAGCTGTGAATAGGCGCTGTAAGCATAAAGCAAGCTGTAGGTCCACTCCGTAATTGACTCAGCACGCGGCAACGGGCGCTTCTCAAACATCACCCTAGACCTCGCTCAGCAACGTCGAGAACTACTGGAACCCTGAATCTCATGCAAGCCTAGTGTATCACAATGCCCAGGTGCTGTATCTTATATCCATTTTACCCAAGTACGCTTCAGTGCGACGGTGACTTTGATACCCAGTTCTTACAGGTCACCTCCACCGAGCTACACGACTATAGACAGTCATCCACCATCCAACTACCGCCCAGGTGCCTCACGGAGTAGCCGAAACACGCCGAGCCGTTTATCCAACACCATTTCTTCGACCAGCGAGCCAGACTTTGCCAGCAGGTCTGAGACATCGACATCCAGAAGCACCTCCTCGACCAGCTATCCCTCACCTGGCAGCTCCAGCCCATCTTCGCCTTCTTCATCCAGAAACCACCATCATCACACTCACTTCCACAACCACAATCATACCTCCCACAATACCTACGATGGGTTAGGACGGTCCAGGTCGGCAAACAATTTTACCAACGTTGGCCCGAGCACACCCGAGGCCACTCCATTGCTGCGAAAGCCCACCAACTCAGATTCTTCGATCAGTCGTGAAAAGGAAGAAATGTATGCTCGGAGGTGGATTGGTGGAATCATCCTCATCCTTGTCGTTCTTCACTGGCGTTCCTTGCAAAATTTCTTCTTCAAGAAAAGCGACCTCACTTCCTTCTGGGTTGAAGTCACCCCTTCCGAGACATGCCATGCTGTCGGTGTCCGTGAATACACTGCTACCTTGGTGGGGATACCGGAAGATTGGGACCCAATAACGGCTTGTCAGGCAACTCCGTTTATCGTTCATGGCAAAGCAGTGGAAGAGAAGCCTTCATGCAGCATAGTCAGCGCTGCTAACGATGTCGGCGGCAGTCTGACAGCTGTACAGGGCAGGTTTTTTGTCAACTTTGACGAGAGCGACTGTTATCCCATTTGGTCCACCATTCACCCCGACGATTGCGTGGTCCCTGGTGTGCGCTTGTATCATGCCGAGATAGACTATGTTCCGCCTGGCTTGGATCGATTGGAGTCATGCCGAGGAGTGCCTTCTGTCTTTCATGGTCGGGAGCTCCACACCAGTCGCTGTGAGCTGGTTTTCAAGCACGGTGAAGGGGGTCAGAACGACTCTCTTGTCGCTAGAGGAGAATGGGACGTAGACTTTGATGAAGATGGATGTCTTCCGTCATGGGCCCCTCTGGTCACCCAGCAATGCGTGTCCTATGGCACTCGTGCATATTATGCCGACCTAGTCGTTCCTCGTGGTCTGGAAAACATCGCACCCACCCTCTGCTCTTCATCTCCGGCTGTTATCCATACTCATACTGTCCTTCCCACATACTGCGAACAGCTTGGAGAGGCGTCTTTCCGAGGACATTGGACTATAGACTTTTCCGAATCGTCTTGTGAAGCAGTCTGGATGTCGGTAAATCCCGATTGGCAGTGTCATGCTTACGACAAGAAGAGATATACTGCCATTTTGGAGCGTATTCCCGAGGAATTGGACCCTTTAAAGACCTGCTATGAGGCTCCGCTATCGCTTTTCGGTGTGCAAAGGACACCTGAGCTATGTGATAGGGATGACCAGGGGAGAGTAGTGGGATCGTGGTTTGTTGGAGGACCCGAGTGTAGGCCTGTTCTATTCGATATCAGGGATTATGTGCGTTTCTTCCTCTTCCCTTGCTTTCTGGTATAAGAAGCTTTCAGCTAACTCGGGTCATTCTTTAGGGGTGTATTGAGTCTGGTATCAAGGTCCGTGGTGGACTATCCTCGCTTATGGAAATCAGTGTACTCATTAAAATTTCTACTCTAGAGAGTTGAAGGCCAAGTGGGAGATATTGGTAAACACGAGGATTGGTATCGTCTATGTGAGGGCTATCCGTCTGCTTACTTGGTTCCCAGAATATCCTATCTCTAATCGATGCTACAGGTTCCACTATTCCCCACCATCGGTATGGTCAAACCTATCTCCCAGTGCAGTGTGAGAGTAGGACGGTGAGTAACTATATCTTTACACTCTTGATTGCGAACTGACGTGCTGTGGTTACTCCTCCTTTCTTTTTTTTTTTCAGAGTTGGTTCAAGACTCGCCGATACGCAATGTATAATATCCCGGATTCTCGGTGTCTTTGACCGTCAGGAATATGATTCAAGATGGTTGCGGTTTTTCTTCTCAACGATCAAATTAAAGACTCTGTACTATATGTACTATATGTACATGTACATGTACAATCTCTTGTTTTCCATGCTCTCTGTTGTTTTCCAATCTTGTTGTCTTGTTTGCTCTCCATGTCTTGTTGACAATGCTGTGGTGCTATTGTATTGGTACTGCAGACTTTAAAGCTCGTCGTTTGGTTTGTGGTCCGTTCGGACCCGATCATGAACTGACAGTGACTGAGTGCGTCAACGACGCAACGTGTACACGGGCTTCACTCTCTACCTCGATGGCCCTATGTATCCTTGTATGATTAGGAATAGTGGCTTGTTGTCGATGACTGATGTGCTTCGGGTGATTACTTTCACCTCTGCCATTGTCAATATGTATGTAAGTATGACAAGGTATGAAAGTACATCGAAGTAGCTAGTGAAATGAACCAGAAATCATAAATGAAAATGTAATTTGACAAGGTTTACTTGCCATCGCTGTTCTGAACCGGAAATGGTATATATATAATACGCCCTCTTGAAGAGTGGGTCTTCAACACAGCGAGTTTACGCCACGCAATAGAGCAAGATGTTTGTGAGACAGTCGTTGTCGGCGCGAAATTGAGACAAGTGAGCGTCGAAAAGGCACAGAAATGGTGTATGTATATCGTTTTGGGAAAAATGACAGGGTTTAGATTGAAAGGAACATCTGTACGAGGATTTCAAGGGCCAAAGCAAGTTGGACTCCAAGTCCTTCCCAGAAAGTCCTCGTAAAGATATAGCGTTGAGCGCTGACAAATCCTCGAGAAGGACCATGAGCTTTCTCGGGACATCCGGGAGTCAAAGTATCGTAACCTCGACAGAAATTTCTTGAAAGAGGGAAAGTTTTTCCCCATGGATGGAGATGATGAGCAGTAACCTTGCATATCAAATAGCGAGGGAACAATGGGCGGAGAGAGATTTCATCAGGGATGGGAGAGAGAACCGATCACAGTGTAGATAGATTGCGACATCGTGCCATTTGTCCGAAAATCGAGGCGGTCGAGATATAGCGACGGTGAAATAGGCAAATTCCTTGTTCTTTCCAGCCGCTTGTCCACCCCATCATTCCTTTTCAGTTGCCATTGCAGCATTTTGTCGTCTTCCGGCAGTCGGAGAGGTAAGTTGAGAAAACGAAAATGCAGACTACAGTCTATAACCACAATAGTAGACGGCGTACTCAGAAAAGCTTCACGACCCCTCGTTCATCATATCCCATACACTTTCTTGATTCTTGAGACGTTGACGGAAACGTATGCAATGATTGGATCTGTGAAAGGCTTAATGCAATGCGCGAAGAGAAGTTCGAGGGAGAGATACGCACACGTGAAGCGGAGAGAGAGAGAGAGAGAGAGAGAGAGAGAAGGGAAGTTCTGAGTAAGCGCGGCCAATCTTGTTCCTCTCTTCCGAGTCTTCGTCCGTCTCAATCTGCTGCAAACCTGTGGCTCCAACTCACCCAAAATCTGCCATCCTATCCAAGGCACAGCCCCGAATCATGTAATAGCATGCTACACAGCGCGAAGAGTACGGAGTACGTAGACGCATCCTGTCAAACTGCTGTATGTACTTATACTTAGAATGAGGCCCCTTCCTTCATCAATGATCCTGTGAAGCTACGAGTTGTGGGAAGGAGTACAGCAGGAACACTTATTAATGCAGTCCCCTTAAACCTTTTGTCTCTGCCCTCTATACTCCGATTCACGACATGGACCAGAACACTTCAATCATCGCAGAACTACGTGCCGAACAAGTTGACCAGATTTCGGACAACGTATCCAAGCCTTCATACTACCTAGCATCACTGGACGCTCCTGCTGATGCAGATTCGTCGTCATCATCTCCGCTCCCTCAACGATTGAAATTGGCAGTGGAGAGATTGAAGGAATTATTCAACGAGCTCGATCCGGAGCAACTCGTTGTTGTACGACCAAAGATAAGGAAGCTGATGGATTTGGGACGTGCTAGTGAAACAATTGGTCTTCGTAGGGAAATTGACCAGTTTGCTGAACGCTTGGGCAGCCTAAAGACTATTAAAGAGAGAAGAAGTGAGGCCTCGTTGACTATCTTACTCGGGGGTTTACTGACATCTCTGCTTGTCTCTCATTGTTACTATTTATCATTTTTTCACAGGTAAAATACCAGTTGTTCGTTATCTGCCTTGTATCCCCGACTTTCGCCCTTCCGAAGTCAATGGACCTGCTCCGCCTGAATGGTTGGCAATGTGAGTATATCCTGCCCAAAGATTCCACCTTGTCTGACGGCGTCTCGTCTAGGTTTGTGCATTCAGACGTACCATCTGTTTGTATCGAGGACCATGATGCATGCTGCAATGTCTGTTTGGAAGATTTTGAAGAACCACCGCTGGCGCTAGAGTCTCAAATTGATGGCGGTGACAACGGGACCCAATCGAGTCCTAAACCATTGAGGAAGTTGATATGTGGGCATGTTTTTCATGTCAGTCCTCCCTTACCTTTTACATTGCTCTCAGCAATTGACGATATCTTCAGGAAGACTGTCTACCTATGTTTCAAGAAGATGACTATATCGGAAGGTTCGAGTGCCCTGCATGTCGCACGGAATTCTGGAATTCAGAGCAATTTGCGCTTCTGTCTACCGGACGTAACAGCGTCTCGGACCAACAGCGGACCTATGACGATTACTACAAAAAACTCTTACCATGGCAGAAGATACATGAAGGACTGTTGGACTGGGCTACCTGGGTCCGTATCAACGACCTTGATGAGTTTCTAAATAGCACTGCTCGTGGGCATCCGGTCGACGAGTCAGCATTGTATATTTGGGCTACTCAGATATACAGGAGATACGTCTATTCCAGGCTGACAGATAGTCCCGAGGGAGTTGTAGATTGCTGCCATGTTGGTCCATGGCCGGGAACTAGCGATTTCGCCTCCGAAGGGGGACATGAGGACGCAATTAGGGGGTTAAGGAGGGTTTGGGATAGCTGGAGTCTGCAAGATGCGCCTCGTTTATTGGCAATGTTATCCAATCACCATCACCAAGATGAGTCCCATTGGGTGGTGCACAGGTTCTCGCTCCCTGATGG
The DNA here is from genome assembly GCA_013368315.1 of Tetrapyrgos nigripes. Lineage (NCBI taxonomy): Eukaryota > Fungi > Basidiomycota > Agaricomycetes > Agaricales > Campanellaceae > Tetrapyrgos > Tetrapyrgos nigripes. The sequence goes on from JAACJM010000122.1 coordinate 42,869, forward strand.
TGGTCTGACGACATACCATTTTCACCCTGAGCTTCATGATTGTCCTGATTGTCGTCCTACGTCGTGGTGGCCCGCCATCCGTCTCGCATGGCCTGATGCTGCCATCAGTCCAAACCCCGGCATCCCAACACTGGTCCATGTTCGCCAACCAATTCAACTGGCTGTTGACGACGCTGTTGCCGTGGCTGGTGTATGGCACAACATCCTCATGGGTTTACCGGCGGAACATAGTGTGGATCTCGAACATCTCAGGGATCTTATGCACACCGAGGTCAACAGTCTTCGTGAAAGATACAACTCGTGGGTAAATTATCTCTCAACGTTCTTCGGTGACCTGTACAGAAGATGTGAGAGAGTTGAAGGTGACGGGCTGGACTCTAGTAGACTTGAACTATTGTAGTAACAGACTTAGTGATGTGCGGGCCGGGCCGGGCTCAAAAGCCGGGGCTTGGGCTGGGCTTTGTCGGGCTCAGGCTTGCTAGAGATCGAGCCCGAGCCTTCGAGCCCTCAGTAGGGCAGGCTTGGGCAGGCTCGGGCTCAGGCCCGGGCTCAGTAGTCAAAAAATTGTAGTAAATTAGAAACTAGAACAATTATCAGTGTATTCTAGTTGAAACCATCATAATCTAAGTCCTCCCCGCTATCTTCAGCCTCGTCGACATCGATAAGCTCCACCCAATCCTCTGTTTCATCTTCTAGAGTGCCATCATCGGCCTCAACATTGTCATCCTCCAGTGGCGCTTCACGGAATATCAAGTTACGACGGAGTGCACATTTGAGAAATTGCAATGGTTCAACAATATCCTTTCCGAGTCGGTTGCGTCGTTTGCTAATCGTAATCCCAGCTGATGAAAAGGTGCGTTCACTTGACACAGACGATGCCATAATGGCACAGTAATCCCGTGCAAGTGACGCCCAAACTGGATAGTCTGTAGAATGGAGCTGTGCAGTTTTCAATAAATATCAAAAACTCGAAATAATAACAGTTACTTACCCCCCACCAACAAGAATAAAAACATAGAGAAAAAGACCGGTGAACGCACAGGGTAAGTCAGCAGCTTGCTCGGATGTCAAGCTCAGTATCTGCGAGATAGCTGGAAATCCTGGGAACTGCGACAAAGTAAAAAAGAGCCCAGCCACAGGAGCGACGGTCAACAAGAAAAGGAGAAGGAACCACTGAGTTGCATTAAACGCGACCGTATATGGCGTTGAGGGTTGAAGGGATGGACGGTGAGATGAGTGCTTGGAAGCTTTCATCTCGTTGTTTGGGCAAAGCTAATCTGAAAATCCTACCTTTTTATACCTAAAATTTGCCAAGTTGGAGCGCGGACAATCTTTTCCGTGTGGCTTGATAAGAACCTCAAGGACACGAGGTTAAAAACACTCGAAAACGCGTCTCTCGGAGTCTATGATGTATGTTTGCTGGCTTGAAACTCGTTTATTGTGTGTTCGGTATGCTCGCAAGGGTGAAGACGGCTGTGTTAGAGCTAATTTAGTGTATTTTGACCGATAACAATTGAAGACGACCACATTGGTCTCAGGGTACGCAAGTAGACCAAAAAAAAACCTCATGTACAAACTGTATTGCCCAAGAAAGGGTTGAGCTCGAGCCTGAGATGGATGGATGAGAGCTCAAGAAGCAATTCCATATGTACCATCTTGTAATAGGTTACATCGTGAAGTATTTTGGGATAATCAAGAAAACGGCGGGAAGGGTGACTTCAGATCGTGGTGGTAAGAACAGAAATGCAAAAAGTGGCAGTGCAAGCTAGGCACGTTACCTTTACAAGTGGGAATCGAAGCCAATTTTGCAGATCGGCAGCTTACTTTTTCCCATGACTGGCTCGATGCTGAGTGGCTGAAAGCCCGGGCCTGAGCCCGAGCCCAGGGGCTTTGAGAAAGCAAGCCCGAGCCCTCAAGCCCTCAAGCCCTCTTCAAAGGCCGGGCCGGGCTTGGGCTTTCAGAGCCGGGCTTGGGCCGGCCTAGGGCTTTGAGCCCAAGCCCGCACATCACTAAACAGACTGTATTATGATCATATATTAAGGAATGGCCTAAATCTGAAGTTTCTACTACATAACTAGAAACAAAAGAAAAGTTTGACTTGGTGAAGGAGTGCCCTCGCAAGCGGCACTGCTTTTACCGACATGAAAATCTACAAACATGTCCCTTCAGACCAAGGGGGCCGGGGAAAAAATTTTAAGGATATAGGGTCGGAAAATTTTTTAAACCCTTCGGCCGTTGAACCAACCACACATACCCGATTTGGACACATCTCCAGCCAGATATAACTTTGCCGAACTCCGGCAGCTTACTGAGACGCTCAAGAAATTGCCAGAACTATGTGTTCCAATGAGGGAAAGTCATGTTTCTGCAATTGTCTGAGTCTCTGAGGGATATTTTCCATCAGAATCGCTAGAAAATGGTTGACTTAGGTCAAATTTTGGGCCTGAACCACCCAAAATTTCTCCACAGGAAAAATTTTTAAGGGCCCTGGGACCGAACCAACCAACCAACCCTATATCACTCGGCTAAATTTCCCGGCCCCCTTGCTTCAGACCAAATTTCCGATGTTTTGACCGCTCCAGCAGGATATTTGGGATGCAGATCGTGGATTTTGGTCTTGAGGAACTTGAGCGCTAGCGTTGACTTTGGATACGGTAATGACAGGCTGTGTCTGGAGCTACCAGTGATTTCTGAGCAACACAGCTGGAATAGCGTGCTTGAGCCCAATTGATTATCAATGCGCATCATGTATGCGGTTGACTTACCAACGGAAGCTATCCTTCCGAGGCTGACTCGACTTGGACTCAATGCTGACTCCTTCCCGCTCAGTGCTCAACGGACCCGACTTGTCAATAATTGGCATATAAGCACCTCCTCTTCAACCTAAATTCCCCATGATCGATTCGCCCCCTGAAAACACTTTTAGTTCTTTCCATCAACCTGAAAACGGATAACAATTAACATGGTGTATGTCCTCTGTCTTCCTTTTCTGCGGCAAAGCTTACACTGACATAACGTTCAAAGTAAATTCTCAGTAGGCAGGTTTCTAAATTAAGCCCCTTTGCCCTCCAATCCTAAACTTGGCATTGTAGAACAAATTCGCGCTCTCATGGACCGCCCAAGCAACATAAGAAACATCAGTGTCATAGCTCACGGTAGGTGCTTCTATCCTGAGCATGATTTTTGATTCATTTTTTCCTCTACTGTCCATAGTCGACCACGGCAAATCAACCCTCACCGACTCTCTGATTTCCAAAGCTCGTATCATCGCAGAGTCCAAGGCTGGTTCCACTCCTTCCATGCACACAAGACAGGATGAGATAGATCGAGGTATCACTATCAAGTCTACTGCCATTTCGATGTATTTCGAAGTTGCAAAGGACGATCTGGGAGCGGTAATCTCAAAGCAGAAGACAGAAGGTACTTGTTGACGTTCATGGATGTGATGATACGCTCAATTCTCAACTTGTCAACCAGGAAACCAGTTCCTTGTCAATCTCATCGACTCTCCAGGCCATGTTGACTTTTCCTCCGAGGTGACTGCCGCCCTTCGTGTCACAGACGGTGCTCTCGTAGTTGTGGACTGCGTCGAAGGAGTTTGCGTCCAAACCGAGACTGTTCTTCGCCAAGCCTTGACTGAGCGTATCAAACCCATTGTCGTCATCAACAAAGTTGACCGTGCACTTCTCGAGCTCAAGGTCAATAAGGAATCCCTCTATCAATCCTTCCAGCGTACCGTCGAAAGCGTCAACGTCATCATCTCCACGTACAACGACCCTGTCCAGGGTGACCTTCAGGTCTATCCCGATCAGGGTACTGTAGCATTTGCCTCCGGGTTACATGGATGGGGCTTTACTCTCCACCAATTCGCTACTCGCTATGCCAAAAAGTTCGGTGTAGACAAGGACAAGATGATGGTCAAACTATGGGGAGATCACTTCTACGATCCCGCTACGAGGAAATTCACGACGAATTCTGTTGACGCAGAGGGTAAACCTCTCGAGAGACTTTTCAACCGCCTTGTCCTCGATCCCATATACAAGATTTTCGATGCTGTCATCCACTCGCAGAAGGGCAAGGACCATATCAACGCAATTCTCGACAAACTCGACGTTCGTTTGGACCAATCCGAGTTATGCCTTGAGGGCAAACCCCTACTCAAAGTCATCATGCGCAAGTTCCTGCCAGCAGGTGACTCCCTCCTGGAGATGATCGTCGTACACCTTCCTTCTCCCGTCACCGCTCAGTGTTACCGTGTGGAGACACTCTACGAGGGACCTTTGGATGACGAATCCGCTATCGGTATACGCGACTGTGATCCTACTGCCCCTCTCGTTGTATACATCTCCAAGATGATTCCTTCCGCCGAAGCCGGACGATTCTATGCTTTTGGAAGGGTTTTTTCTGGAACAGTGAGGATGGGCCAGAAGGTCCGTGTCCAAGGTCCCAATTACATCCCGGGAAGCGCAAAGAAAGCCGATCTCTTTGTCACCGCCATTCAACGCGCAATCCTCATGATGGGACGTTACAACAAACCTATAGAAGATTGTCCTGCAGGGAATATAGTGGGGTTAGTAGGGATTGACCAGTTCTTGATGAAGAGTGGGACTTTGACGACGAGTGAGACGGCGCATAATATGAGGGTGATGAAGTTTTCTGTGTCGCCGATTGTACAGGTAGCGGTGGAAGTGAAGAACCCTGTGGATCTACCCAAGCTAGTAGAAGGTCTCAAGAGGCTATCCAAGTCTGATCCATGTGTACAAGTCACGACATCGGACAGTGGTCAACATTTGGTCTCAGGAGCAGGGGAACTTCATTTGGAGGTTTGCTTAAAGGTGAGTATCGTAATAGCAATCGGAGCAGTGAAAACTCACTCTATCTCTGTGCTACCCTTATTAGGACCTCGAGGAAGAACACGCGGGGGTACCTCTAAAACTCTCCGCTCCCGTTGTTCCCTATCGCGAAACAGTCAAAGCCACGTCCTCCATCATCGCTCTATCCAAATCCCCTAATAAGCTCAACAGAATTTACGCGTCTGCTTCTCCTCTTTCTTCTGAACTATCCACTGCAATCGAGGAACGACACGTCGATCCCCAATTGCATTCCAATGCGGATGTCAAAGCACGCGCTCGTATTCTTTCAGAGGAATTCGGATGGGATCTAGCTGAAGCTCGAAGGATATGGACGTTTGGTCCAGATGCGACTGGTCCGAATGTCCTCGTGGATGTGACGAAAGGAGTACAATACCTGAATGAAGTCAAGGACTCATGCGTTGCAGCGTTCCAGTGGGTGACGAAAGAGGGTGTTTGTGCCGAGGAGGTTATGAGGGGTGTTAGGATGAATATTTTGGACGTAACGGTGAGTACTACTTTGTCTGCTCCAGTGCTTTCAGCCGTTAACTGACTGGTTCTCGTGCCAGATCCACCGAGACTCGACCCAACGCGGTGGCTCTCAGATCATCCCAGCCTTCAGGAGAGTGTGCCTGGCGTCTTGTCTTCTCGCAGATCCTGGTCTTCAAGAGCCTATTTTCCTCGGTAGGTCTTCTCTCATATTCATGATCTTAAAATACTGATCCGACCAATATTCATTCCAGTCGAAGTACAATGCCCCGGATCAGCTATCGGAGGCGTCTATAATGTACTGAACAAACGCCGAGGCCAAGTCTTTAGCGAAGAGCGCAACGCCGGCGGAGCTATGATCACTGTCAAAGCATATGTACCTGTTTCGGAATCGTTCGGTCTCAATGGCGAATTGCGAGGTGCTACTGGTGGACAGGCGTTCCCCCAGTCTGTTTTTGATCATTGGGAGGTGATGTCTGGGTGTGAGTACCAGTCTCTTTTGTGATCATTGTCCGAATAATCGCTCACGAAACATCTGATGATGCAGCTCCTCTGGACAAAGGTAGCCGGGAGGAGGACATAGTGATGAAGATTCGGGCACGTAAGGGTCTGAAAGTGAGCTCGCTTCCTGCTATACTACAAGTACCCCTTTATTGATTTTCTCCCTAGTCGGAGATCCCTTCTCTCGATAATTACTATGATAAGCTATGACGGTCACTTATTGATTGGTATTCTCTGTATAAGTGGCTTGGTGTCGATGACTTTGGACAGGATGAGAAGGAGACTTTCGTGTTTGGCTCCAGTCTGGTACTGTAGCATGTCAAGTCAGGAAGACCCATTCATGAGTTTAGAAACGTATCTGTTCACTTCTTGTCTCTCCAATGAGTCCTGTCGATTATCGATATCCGGTGTGCCAGGAGAGTTGTCGGTTCCTTGGATTCGAGAGCATTTGGATTTCATGAGGAACTAGCAGTGACCCGTGCTACGCACCGAAAGTAACTTTAAGCCCTGCTTCTAGATGATAGCAAGTAAAGATTGCACTGTACCACGATCCGAAAAAAAGGCCTCTCCCGCCGCCGACCTTCGTCGGCGGCTCCGAGGCCCCCCTGTCCAAAGCTCCGGGCCGGGAGTTCTCAGAATGAGGGAGAGATCTCGCTTCTTGCAGCCTCATCTCCCCCATGCTCATATTTCCTGCCCACAATTAAATAATAACATAGCTGAGCCTTGATTGAGCGGCGAGCCACAGTACAATGATTAATTACGAAACTAATAAGCCTGATGTAGGTTCCTCTCCTTCACCCCAGTTTATTATCCTTTCTTCCTCTCCTTCCTACTTATAGTATCACTTCTCTGAGGCGCGCCCGTGAAATTCTGCTTCCTGCCCCCTTTCCCTATAACATCTCCGACGGCGAACATGAGGTGGCAAGTAGGTTGTTAAAGGAGTCTTGGGATAACTGGGGTCTGCAAGATGCGCCTCGTTCATTGGCGGTGTTAGCCGATCACAGGCATGACCAAGATGAGACTCAGTGTGTGGTGCACAGGTTCTCGCTACCTGATGGTGCTCTGACAACATACCATTTTTACCCTGAGCTTCCTGATTGTCCTTATTGTCGTCCTATGTCGTGGTGGCCCGCCATCCGTCCGCTTGCGTGGCCTGGTGCTGCCATCAGTCCAAACCCCGGCATCCCAACGTTGATTCATGTTCGCCAACCGATTCAGCTGGCCGTTGACGGCTCTGTCGCTGCGGCTGGTATATTGCACAACATCCTCATGGGTTTCCCGGCGGAACAAAGTCTGGATCTTGAACGTCTTAGGGATCTTATACGCACCGAGGTCAACAGTATTCGTGAAAGATTGTAGTACCGATTTTCGGTTACTACTTTAGTTATATGGTTTTCGATCAGTGAGTTCGTCTTGATCAGTTTCGAGTATTTCATTCATTTTACTCTTCACAGCTTTACTTACAGCTTTACTTATCTCCGTTTCACTAGTTCCTTCCTTGATCTGGAGATTTGATACTCATTTCAGTAGACACATGTTTTACACTCATGTTTAGGATCTGATCATTTCGTAGAATTGGTATAACTACTGTATCTACACCCCCAATACAATGTCTTGTCCTCTGCGTTAGTTTCCAGGCTTTCCGAGTCATCGACCTCAGCTGCCGCTCAGCTGGTATTTCCATTCTCACAGTACTTTCCCGTCGTTTCCCAGTTTCCCAGTTCGTCGTCCTCAGTGCCCACTTCTGTCTATTGTCCCTAGTTGTCCCTACATTCACGAGATCCCAGCACACCACCCCTGGCCGAGAGATCATCACATTGAGCCTTTGTCACATAGGGTTTCGTGTGGTGTTCTTTTCTCGCAGATCAAGATACAACTCATGGACAAATTATCTCTCAACGTTCTTCGGTGACCTGTACAGAAGATGTGAGAGAGTTGAAGGTGATGGGCTGGACTCTAGTAGACTTGAACAATTGTAGTACAGACTGTATTGTGATTATATATTAAAGAATGGCCTAAATCTGAAGTTTCTACTAAAAGAAAAGTTTGACTTGGCGAAGGAGTACACTCGCAAGTGGCGCCACTTTTACCGACATGAAAATCCACAAACGTGTCCCTTCAGACCAAATTTCCAATGTTCTGACCGCTGCAGTAGGATATTTGGGACGCAGAGTGGATTTTGGTCTTGAGGAACTTGAGCGCTAGCGTTGACTTTGGATATGGTAATGACGGCAGCTGTGTCTTGAACTGCAAGTGGTTTCTGAGCACCATAAGTAGCTTGAATAGTGTGCTTGAACCCAATTGACTAAGACTTCAAGAGGATGTGCATAGTCGCCATCGTCGTCGATGATGAGGCTACCAGACATTTTTGGCTTTTGGCGTCGATATACCATCATGCTACTTGACTTAATACACCTGTATTACACGAAAATCAGGCCAATATACATAAAAAAACCACTGGCGATGTTCGCAACGCACCTTGACTCTGAGGCCAACTTGAAGTCTTTAACCGCCCGCTTCACCTTTGGCCCAGTCATGGCACGAGTTCTCCTTGAGTTCTCCTTTGGTTCTCCTAGTGCCCATCACAGCTTCCAATAGCTCAAGAACATGTCTTGCACCATATATGGTTCAACGCTGAGATTGGCTTAAGGCAAGTCCGAGGAACGACTTATGAGGGAGTGTGTGAAAGGACAAGCCTAACTTGGACGGCGCTTTGGTGACGCACCCCTCAGCTTGCGTCCCTCTCATCCTCGTCTCCTCCGCCCAGACACGCTCCCTCCTCGTTCTCCTCTTTTTGCTCCCACACACCACATCCCTTTAGCTTCTGGGTGCTCTAGATGGCTTGAGACTTCATCTTCTGGATCCTGGAAGCTCAGCGCTCAGGACTTGGCCTTATGAGGTTCTTTCTTTTGGGTTCTCCTGTCCAGGAACCCTTTCGCATTCTCGAGGCGTCTTGTAATGTCTGGTGCACCAAAATCATCACTCTCAGTAGCTAGGAGAGCCGTGGGCTCCTTGGATAAGGATTCGAGAGCATTTGGATTTCATGGAGGAATTAAGGAGAAAGATTTGTATTTTGCACGACGCGTCTGAGCAGACGTTGTCTCAACCCAGTGCAAACAGACCTCTACAGTGGTGAGTACTGTACCAATTGAGGAAACACTGAAAATTTCATTTGCAATGCACGAAGAGTAGTTCGAGGGAGAGATACGCACGTTCTCAGGCTGAGTAAGCGCGGTTAATCCCGGTGTTCCTCTCTTCGTTCCTCTCAATCTGCTGGAAATCCGTGTCTCCAACTCGCCCAAAATATGCCATCTTATCCAACGCACAGCCTCGAATCATGTAACAGCCTCCTACACAGCGAATAGTAGTAAGAGGTAGTAAGTCACGCGTAGACGCATCCTGTCAAACTGCTGTACTAGTAGTACTTATACTTAGAACGGGGCCCCTTCATCAATGATCCTAGCTACGACTTGTGGGAAGGAGTACAGCACAGCGGGAACACTTATTACTACGGTCTCCTTAAACTTCTTGTCTCTGCCCTCTACACTCCGTTTCACGACATGGACCAGAACACTTCAATCATCGCAGAACTACGTGCCGAGCAAGTTGACCAGATTTCGGACAACGTATCCAGGCCTTCATACCACTTAGCATCACTGGACACTTCTGCTGACGCAGATTCGTCGTCATCATCTCCGCTCCCTCTACGATTACAATGGGCACTGGGGAGATTGAAGGAGTTATTCAACGAGCTCGAGCTGGAGCAACTCGTTGTTGTACGACCAAGGATAAGGAAGCTGATGGATTTGGGACGTGCTAGTGAAACAAATGGCCTTGGCTGGGAAATTGACGAGTTTGGTCAACGCTTGGGCAGCCTAAAGACTATTAAAGAGAAGAGAAGTGAGGCCTCGTTGACTATCTTACTCGGGGGTTTACTGACATCTCTGCTTGTCTTTCATTGTTACTATTTATCATTTTTTCACAGGTAAAATACCAGTTGTTCGTTATCTGCCTTGTATCCCCGACTTTCGCCCTTCCGAAGTCAATGGACCTGCTCCGCTTGAATGGCTGGCAATGTGAGTATATCCTGCCCAAAGCTTCCACTTCGTCTGACCTCTCGTCTAGGTTTGTGCATTCAGACGTACCATCTGTTTGTATCGAGGACCATAATGCATGCTGCAATGTCTGTTTGGAAGATTTTGAAGAACCACCGCTGGCGCTAGAGTCTCAAGTTGATGGCGGTGACGACGGGACCCAAGCGAGTCCCAAACCATTGAGGAAGTTGATATGTGGGCATGTTTTTCACGTCAGTCTTCCCTTACCTTTTACATTGCTCTCAGCAATTGACAATATCTTCAGGAAGACTGTCTACCTATGTTTCAAGAAGACGACTGTATCGGAAGGTTCGAGTGCCCTGCATGTCGCACGGAATTCTGGAATTCAGAGCAATTTGCGCTTCTGTCTACCGGACGTGACAGCGTCTCTTCGGACCAACAGCAGACCTATGACGATTACTACAACAAACTCTTACCATGGCAGAAGATACAAGAAGGACTGTTGGACTGGGCGACCTGGCTCTGTATCAACAACCTTGATGAGTTTCTAAATAGCACTGCTTGTGGGCATCCGGTCGACGAGTCAGCGTTGTATATTTGGGCTATTCAGACGTACAAGAGATACGTCTATTCCAGGCTGACAGATAGTCCCGAGGGAGTTGTGGATTACTGCTTTGTTGGTCCATGGATGGAGGACTTTAGCCGTCTTGTCTCCCAAGGCGAACATGAATACGCAAGTCAGATGTTAAGAGGGTCTTGGGATAACTGGGGTCTGCAAGATGCGCCTCGTTTATTGGCGGTATTATCCAATCACCGTCACCAAGATGAGCCCCATTGGGTGGTGCACAGGTTCTCGCTCCCTGATGGTGGTCTGACAACATACCATTTTCACTCTGAGCTTAATGACTGTCCTGATTGTCGTCCTACGTCGTGGTGGCCCGCCATCCGTCTCACATGGCCTGATGCTGCCATCAGTCCAAACCCCGGCATCCCAACACTGGTCCATGTTCGCCAACCAATTCAACTAGCTGTTGACGACGCTGTTGCCGTGGCTGGTGTATGGCACAACATCCTCATGGGTTTACCGGCGGAACATAGTGTGGATCTTGAACGTCTCAGGGATCTTATGTACACCGAGGTCAACGGTCTTCATGAAAGATTTACCTCATGGGTAAACTATCTCTCAACGTTCTTTGGTGACCTGTACGGAAGATGTGAGAGAGTTGAAGGTGACGGGCTGGACTCTAGTAGACTTGAACAATTGTAGTACAGACTGTATCATGATTATATATTAAGGAATGGCCTAAATCTGAAGTTTCTACTAACAAAGGAAAAGTTTGACTTGGCGAAGGAGTGGACTCGCAAGCAGTGCCACTTTTACCGACATGGAAATCTACAAAATTGTCCCTTCAAACCAAATTTCCGATGTTTTGACCGAGCAGCGGAGCCTACTTGGGACGCAGAGTGGATTTTGAACTTTGAGTGCTAGCGTCGACTTTGGATACGGTAATGACAGCTGCCGTGTCTTGAGCTACCAGTGATTTCTGAGCACCATAGCTTGAATAGCGTGCTTGAGCCCAATTGACTACTTTCAAGAGGATGCGCGTAGTCGCTGTCGCCGTCGATGATGTAGCTACCGGACACTTTTGGTCGACGTCGCTGTATGCCACCCACGTGGTTGAAGTTTGAGCAGAGCAGTGGGCGACACTAAACGTTAAACGCTATCCACCCACCAAACGTCACGGTTCCGCGCGTCGCTTTTGAAGTTTGCGCACAAGTCCACCGCAAGTGAATCCACCGCCCAGCATACTACACTTTGGCAATGATGGGGCAGGTTAGAGAAAGGTATATAGGTAATGTACTATGTAATCGACGTAGTGTACATGACCGTGAAATGTCAAAGTTTGTAGAGGATATACGGGATTTTGAAAGTACTCGAGGAGCAAAGGATACAACTTGCGCAAAAAAACAGAAAGGGGATAGTAGGAGGGTGTCAAATACCATGGGATATGAGGTTGAGGCCAGTACCAGCCCTCATAAGTAAAATTTGCAGTAGGAAATTTAGTACTTAGACATAGAACTTAGCTAAAAGACACTGATTTTGGATTAAATTTTCAAAATTTCTTGCTGTTGTTGTCTATATACACTACATTGAGTACATACAATGCCTAATGACCTTTGAAAAAGGTCTCTGTTGTGTGACGAAGAGCGGGACGGCGAGCGCAGGTCTTGGGACGCGCGAGAGGCCACGCGAAATGCACCCACATGACCCGCGGTTTGGTGGGTGGATAACGTTTACTTGTGGGCGACTTCTCGAACTCATCATCCTAGACCTCGCTCAGCAACGTCAAGAACTGCTGGCTGAATCTCATGGGAGCTTAGTTTATCAAGATGTCCAGGTACTGTATCTTATACCCCTTTTGCCCAAGTACGCTTCGGTGCGACGTTGATCTCAATGATTCCAATTCTTACAGGTCAGAGTCTCCACCGAGCCACACGAGTAATCCACCACCCAACGACCGCCCAGGGGCCTCACGGAGTAACGGAAACACGCCGAGCCAACTGTCTAGCTCTATTTCTTCGACCAGCGAGCCAGACTTTACCAGCAGATCTGAAACTTCGTCCTCGAGAAGCACTTCTCCCACTAGGTGTCCTTCTGGTAGCTCCAACTCATCAGCCTCGCCTTCTTCATCGGCAAGCCACCACCATCATAGTTACTTTCATACCTCCCACAATACTCACAATGAGCCAGGACGGTCCAGTCCTGCCAGTGCGAGCACATCCGAGACCACTCCATTACTTAAGAAACCTTCCAGATCCCACTTTTTCACTCGCCAAGGGAAGGGAAATTTGTTCAGTTACCTCGTGATCATCTTGGCCACTCTTCTCGGCGCTCTTTTTTTTGTTCTCTCTCGATCGACTTTCATGCACCAAAATCCTAATCCCAGAAGCCGTCTCACATCCTTCTGGGTCGATGTCATCCCTTCCGACTGTCATTCTATTGGTACTCGTGAATACACTGCTACGTTGGCGGGTATACCGAAGGATTGGGACCTAGTAACGGCTTGCCAGATGACTCCCCTTGTTGTTCATGGCAAAGTGGTCCAGTCAGAACCTTCCTGCAGTCTGGTCGCTAAATCTAGTGGTTCTATTGTTGTGATGGGTAGATGGCTAGTAGACTTTGACGAGAGTGATTGTCATCCCATATGGTCCAATCTCTATGCCGATGACTGCGTCGCGAATGGTACACGTTCTTACCACGCCGAAATGGATTATGTTCCGTCTGGGATGGACCGGTTAGCATCATGCAGAGAAGCCCCTAATGTCATTCATGGTCGGAGTCTCTTCCCAAGTCGTTGTGCGGTGGTTCTCAAGCGTGGTGAAGGGTCTCTGAACAACTCTCTCATTGCCAGAGGAGAGTGGGATGTGGACTTCAACGAGGATGGGTGTATTCCCTCGTGGGGACCTCTAATATCCCAACAATGCGTATCTCATAACACCCGCCTATATCTCGCAGACTTGATAGTCCCTCCTGGTCTCGAGGGCATTGCGTCTACTCTTTGTGCTCATACGCCAGCTACTATCCGTGGACGGCGTGTTTTCCCAAATCGGTGCGAGATGGTTGTCAAGCACGATGAAGGGCACCCGAACCATTCGCTTGTTGCGAGAGGAGAATGGGATATCAATTTCGACGAGGATGGATGTATTCCTTCCTGGGGACCTCTAATATCCCAACAGTGTGTATCTCATAGCACTCGCCTATATCTCGCAGACTTGATAGTCCCTCCTGGTCTCGAGGGCATTGCATCTACTCTTTGTGCGCATACGCCAGCTACTATTCACGGACGGACTCTTTTCCCACATCGTTGCGAGATGGTTGTCAAGCACGATGAAGGGCACCCGAACCATTCGCTTGTTGCGAGAGGAGAATGGGATATCAATTTCGACGAGGATGGGTGTATTCCTTCCTGGGGACCTCTAATATCCCAACAGTGTGTATCTCATAGCACTCGCCTATATCTCGCAGACTTGATAGTCCCTCCTGGTCTCGAGGGTATTGCGTCTACTCTTTGTGCGCATACCCCAGCTACTATCCACGGACGGACTCTTTTCCCACATCGTTGCGAGATGGTTGTCAAGCACGATGAAGGGCACCCGAACCATTCGCTTGTTGCGAGAGGAGAGTGGGATGTGGATTTCGACGAGGATGGGTGTATTCCCTCGTGGGCACCATTGGTATCTCAGCAATGTGTTTCCTTTGGCAGTCGAGCATATTACGCGGATCTAGTCGTTCCTGATGGTCTGGAGAACATTGCGTTGACGCTTTGTTCTTCTACACCCGTGACTATCCATACTCGTACACTCCTTCCCTCATACTGTGAACAACTTGGAGAGGCGTCTTTCAGAGGACACTGGACTACAGACTTTTCCGAATCATCTTGTGAAGCGGTTTGGACCTCTGTCAATCCCGACGAGCAGTGTCTTGCTTATGACAAGAGGAGGTATACTGCTATTTTGGAGCGTATTCCTGAGGAGTTGGACCCTTTGAAGACCTGCTATGAGGCTCCGGGATGGCTTTTGGGTGTGCAAAGGACACCTGAGCTATGTGATAGGGATGACCAGGGGAGAGTAATGGGATCGTGGTTTGTTGGAGGACCCGAGTGTAGGCCTGTCTTGTTCGACGTCAGGGATTATGTACGTTTCTTCCTCTTCCCTTCTTTTCTGGTATAAGAAGCTTTTAGCTAACTCGGGACATTCTTTAGGGGTGTATCGAGTCTGGTATCAAGGTACGTGCTGGACTATCCTCGCTAATGGAAATCAGTGTACTCATTAAATTTTCGACTTTAGAGAATTGAAGGCCAAGTAGGAGATATTGGCAAAAATGAGGATTGGTACCGTTTATGTGAGGGCTATCCGTCTGCTTGCTTGGTTCCCAAAGTATCGTATCTCTAATCGGTGCTACAGGTGTCACTATTCCCTACCATTGGTATAGACAAACGTATCTCCCAGTACAGTGCGAGAGTAGGACGGTGAGCGATTATCTTTATACTCTCCTTGATTGTCAATTAACGTGCCTTGGTTATGCCTTCCTTCAGAGTTGGGCCGTAACGCGTCGATACGCAATGTACAATATCCCGGATTCGTCGTGTGCTTGACGGCCAGACTGTCGGGAATGAGCGTATCTTTCTTTTTGATGTCTGTATTATACGGACGATATCTTGATACTCATGTTGCTTTAGCTTGCTCTCTATGTTTTGTTGTTGTTGTACTACTAGTACTACCGGGTTTGAAATGCAAACTTCTGCTAAACTCCATTTCGCCTGGACCCAACGGGTCCTAACCTACCCGTCATCTACCACACTCACTCCTTCGGCTCACTCAGCAGGGGAGTGTACACCGTACTGTGCACGTTCCTATGACCTCGATGGTGCGCTTGCTCCAGTGAAGCGGAGCCTTCAGGCTTTAGAGCACCACGATCGCTCAAGATATGCTCCTCGCAACGTGTCGGTCTACTATACTTGATGTGCTTTGCATGTCATGAGTTTACTCATGATGTAGACAATCTGGCTTCTTCCTTTCCAAATCTCGGCGAAGTGGTGATTGTCTCCAACATCTTCTGACTATGAGGACAAATGTTGCCTTCCAGCAGCCTTCCAGCTTGCCTTTTCCGGAACCGGGACTACCGTACGGTTGTCGAGTGACGCCTTGATGAGTAGCTCGTTTACCCATATGTGTCACCCGTCAAGATGTTCACCAATCCAACAGCGGAGATAGCTGCCGTGCACGCGCCAAGTAGAGACCCGCGAGTGTGTGAGATGACAGACAATATGAACTCAGCGTTTGAACAGCCGTAAGAGTAAAGTTAGGAGAAACAGTCGCCAAGGCCCAAAAGCGGAGATACCTGTCGTGCACGTGCCAAGTTACTTATTGCAGCGCAGTATGCACTGGCTGCATCAACTCTCACTCTGCTACCACCACTACCACCTCCACGACTTGTTGTACCTCTAAACAATGTCGTCTTCAGGCATTTTGCGACCCCGTAGATCCTCACGGCGGCCCGCCATGATCTCAGAACTCGCTCAAGAAGCCCAAAATCATAATTGGGACGAGAATGGAACTCTCAAGTACTTCTTACGGATAGCAGACAGGAGTAGGAAGGCTGGGAAGGCTGCGGTGGAGAATAATGATTTAGAGACGGCCTTTATCATGTTCGCAAGAGCTGCGACCATTGTGCTCGAAAAGCTGCCCGTACATCGTGAGTATCACACTACCCTCACGACCGAGCAAAGGCATCACTTACAGACGGTGAGTACTTCTCTAGTACCTCTCCTGCATACATACCCTTCATTCTGGCAATGCTCCTTGTTCAATAAAAGGCAAAGTCACTGATGTCTACTCAAACAGAACGGGGCAGATATCCTTGATCACCTCAGCAAACTGAAGCCTATCCTGCAAGATAGACACGATAAATGGTCCCTGGCGCATCCGGACGAACCAGACGAACCCGATCCTTCCAATCCTCCAGATAGAGCTAGACCGGAACCGACACAGTCTACGATGCGTGATCGGCAGAGCATTGACCGAGGGAGGCAGCAATGGGAGCAGAGTAGAGATGTTGCCAGGGTAGAAAGGGAGGATAGAGAGAGGCAGAGGTCGCAGATATCGTCCGCTGGTTCTAGCTATGGGGCAACTCCGGCCGCAAGCGCAGCTGCTGCGTCTGCAGTAGCAGCTGCACGACAAGCTGCGCGTGCGTCGTCTCCTAGTCCCACGGACACGAGGCAAGCTCAGCAAGAGTTCGTACAGAGGGAGGAGCAGCGGCAGCGGCACCGGGTTCCGGAGTATGATCGATTACGACAAGACGAGATACGGAACCGACAGTCAGAAGAAGCACGTCGGGAAACGGATGCTGCGTACAATGCCCAGGCATCTGCGTCGTCTGCGCCTTATTTTCCACCAACCGTCTCACTACCTCCATCGATCTACACGTCATCTTCAGGGAACCCTGCTATTTCTGCGCCATCAGGTGTGTCCATGCCAACTCCATCGACAACAGCAAGTTCAGCACCTTCCTATCCCGTTTCTTCGTCATACTCTGGTGCTAGTCATAGAGAATTTCCGCAAGCAGCCTCCATTCCTTCCTCTACACAATATCATCCACCACCTGCGTCAAAACCCAGTCTTTACCCTGGCCAGACTTCATATTCTGGTCCATCCCCGTCACCCCTTCCTACACCTCCATATGAAAGACCTGGAGCTGCGGAAAGCCCAGTCAGGTATGAAAACAGTGACTCGACGGATTCTGACAGTCCCGGGAATTCACTCAATCAATGGCGTAAAACAGCCAGATCGCGTCAAGATGGCCTACCGATTAATCCTCCTTCAAGAAGGTTTGTTTTTCTATTTACTGTCTTTTCAGCCAAGCTCATATGGTGCCGTATCTTAGTCCATCAACATATCCTCCTCCAGTCACGACTACCTCACCTCCACCAACAGAACACATCCAGTATCCAGAGCTCATGTCACAACATCAGCAAAAGCAGGGTTACACACCCTCGCTGAACTCTATGTTCACCCCTGACAGCAAGACACCCTATCCAACGCCAGGAAACTCGCTTATGCTCGATCACCGAAGCAATAATCTATACTCAACCGACATGCTTCCTCACCCTTCCTCAAGCGTACCTCCTCCCAGTATGCCTCCAGCTCATCACCACCAACCAAGTCAGTCTCAGTCGCAGCCAAGGTATCGGGAACCTTCACCAAATCCTCCTGGGCAGCCGTCTTACGCCTCTCGACCACCACCACCTATTCCTCCTCCGCCCAGACGTGAGGAACAGTCATCGCGCGCACCTTCTCCACCTTCTTCGTCGTCGGATTTGAAGACCGTGCTCTTACCTAGGGAGTCTTTGAATCGGTTCTTAACCATAGCCAAGGTGAATACGTCTAGGAATAGGGAAACGTGTGGGCTGTTGTTGGGAAGGCCTGAAGGAAAGAAGTTTAAGGTGACTACGTTGTTGATACCGAAACAACATGCGACGAGCGATACGTGTACGATGGATGAGGAAGAGTTGGTGCTGCAGTTTACGGAGGACAGGGGTCTTATTACGCTGGGATGGGTGAGTTGTAAAGTCTACTTTAGCAATTGTTGGGCTTGGAGCTAATGCTTTTGATCTGGATAGATTCATACCCATCCCACTCAATCCTGTGAGTCTGTCTCGTCTTTCATTTCTACGCTGTGCATGCGCTGAGTGACTGTATCGCTACGTTTAGGTTTCATGTCCTCTGTGGATCTCCATACACATTCTGGCTTTCAGTGCATGCTACCCGAGTCGTTCGCGGTCGTTTGTGCACCTCAGTCAAAGCCCAAGTATGTCTACCATTCTTTATTCTTTTTTTTCAAATTCTGACGTTGACCTGTCTTTTGTCACCAGCTTCGGAATATTTCGCCTTACAGACCCTCCTGGTCTTCAAACGATATTGGAGTGTACTGCAAAGGAGGCTTTCCATCCTCATCCGGATATACCGATATACACGGTGGGTGTTTAGCCTAACCTACTGGTTTCTGTCAGATGTACTGACTTTTTTTAATTTTTCGAAATCTAGGATGCAGACAAGGGTCATGTACAAATGAGGGATTTGCCTTTGGAGATTGTGGATATACGTTGAGCGTTTGGGCGGTGTCTGGGGTACCTCAAGCACTTGTGGTGTAGTTCTGGGCGAGTATCGGTCTATGAGACGGCTTCATGGAGTGATCGTGTTGGGAGGAGTTGGGTTGAGAAGCTGGATCTAAGTGTGACGTCATTGTAATAGGCGGCGTAGGCCTCATTCTTTAGTTGGGGAATGCTGCTCTACGCCTCTCCCCCTCCGTTGGTGATAAGTCATATCTGTACTAATGTATGTAGTCTTCCTGTAAAGTAGAAGATTATTTACAGCAACCTGTAGCACTTTTCATTTGCCAGAACGGAGCCGGGACTTTTACCGTGACAATTTAGGGCACGGTAGTCGGTGGGACTTGCTTAGTCATTATTCACGATTATGCCTGACGTGCCGGACGCTCTTTCTTAAGGAACACTCTTCCAGTCTTCAAAAACAGGTCTGTACTATCCTCTCGTTCATCTGCAGGCCTACTTACTGACCGATTCCTTTAGTTAAAGATGCCGTCCCCTGAATCGGTATTCCCTCTCGAAATCATTCACCTTATCTTTGACTACCTCAACGAAAAAGTCGAAGTTCCTCGGGGTGAATGGGACTCGGATGATTGCGAACTGCTCATCAAGGAATGCAATCAGAGTCTTCTTTCTTGTGCTCTAACTTGCAAAGCTTATTCTACACCAGCTCTTCAAGCTCTATGGCATACCATGGATACCCTAGTCCCCTTTTGCATCTGCTTCCCAACTTCAAGCTGATCAAGGGAACCTATGTACGCTTCATCTACTCATATCTACAACTCGCAGGACGCTGAAATTCATACACTATCGGCTCCAGGTTCTCACCGGCGATTTGGATGACGTGTCACTGACTCGTTTCGATTTTTATGCACGAATGGTCAAAGACTTTCGGTTCGCCGACCAGTATAACACACTGGAAGACGGTATAATCAACGATTCCGTATATATTCGGCTACTTCGCAAAAGACCCCAACTCCTTCCTTCCTTGACTCGTTTCGAGGGTCACAGCTCGTGACATTGAACCGGACCATATGATATCCATGTTGTTCATATCGCCTCTGCTCCAGGAGGCGTCTTTCGACTTAAATTCCTACTCAGCTGCAGACGAGCACGGATCAGCTCTATTGGCGTATCTTTCCACAATCAAAGAAGATGTACCCATGTTTCAGCGGTTGACGATTTCGGCAACCTGCGCACACTCACAATATTGCTTTCCTATCATCTCGCAACTGCGAGGTCTTCGTGTTCTGGATCTGTACATTAACGTGCGTTATTCACGTTCACGCCACGGATACGGCCCGACGTTTCTGCGCGACATGCAGATCTTGGGCGATTTGGATCACCTCGAAGAGCTACGCCTTGATGTTGACTTATCAAAACAAGATGTACAGCAGGACCCGATCGTGCAGTGTCGCTCAATCCCATTTGGGAAATTGAGGCGCCTGTTTCTGGATATGGGATGCGAGCCTCGGGATGTTTGGGCCCAATTTTTGAATCTATGGCGGTATGCACCTGTCGAACACATAGCTCTTCGGGGGAAAATGGGGGCATCATCCGTTAACAGAACTTCTTCGTGTCACCCAGTGGTCCAGCGTCAAAAGCTTCGAACTTTCATGCCGTTCGGGCTCCCTTGAAGAGTTGACTCGGTCTTCGTCTTTGCGAAACCTCATGGTACTACGCATTAACATATGCTTCGATATTATGGATGCTGATATTCTCAACATCTGCAATGCATGGCCTCAGCTTACCAGCCTCCACATCGAACAAACACCTCTGTGTCATGAAGGCGATACGGCATTGACCATAGCTTCATTGGACGTCGTCCGCAAACGATGTTTCAATCTGCAGCACCTCGGACTACCTGTCAATCTTCTTGACCTACCTGCCACTGCTCGTACAGAGGAGACTGAGGCATCTCTGGGTCTCAGCTCACTGGTTCCATTCCATCGGATCTGCGACGTCGACCTTCAGGTGACTGCGATTGGTGATGAAGCTTCGGAAATCGCGCTGGTATTACATCTAGCCTTTCCAAATCTCTGCTGGGAGAGAATTCAGCTTCGTCCCTCAGCGTCTTCCGTTCTGGACTCGAATAGTAGACAGGAAGTCGAGGGTCGCATTCAGAGGGTGAAAGATAGGATGATGGAAATTGGCATTGGACATGGATCTTCGTGAGCAGAAGTGGAAGGATTGGGGCTATGACCCAAGCGTAGAAAAGGTAAGCATTACTCTTTGGGTTAAGAGGAACAGTCTAATGAATATTTACCATATAGAAAAAGTTCTCTGTTGCAGCTCTATGTTAGCTAAACCGCTCTGAACCCGTTTTCAAGCGGGTCTAAGCAAGTTGTTCACCTGAAGCAATTCTTTTTACGGTTTTACCAACTGGATGTTACGTATGTACTTATGTATCTAGCAAAAATCGAGCAGAGAGTATAAGTTTGTATATCCCCACCTCAAGCCCACCTCCTGGTCTTCATCAACTTCGTCTTTAGTACGCCCTCCAAAATCGGCCATGACTCGGACCCTTTCAACCCTGAGTACCACTTTCTGTCGAATTATCTTGAATGTCTCGAGATCAGCAGCAAGTCAGCAGCAGAGATATCGACTCATAACTTAACCTCGAGATTCGAGGACCTATTAAGGAAACAATGGAAATCTCACTGCTCCTATTGTTTCCGCGAGGCCTAAGTATTGTGTCCAAACCTAGGTTCTGCCTCCGCCTGAGGAGCACTTTTATTTTTGTCCAAATCCGGAGGACCTCACCGGTCCGGCCGCTTTACACCATCTGGCCAATCACGTGGGGAAATAAATTCTCGACAGTCGACCACCATCCTCTCAGCAAATACTCAGCTTGGAAAGAAATCGCAAAAACCTGGTAATATTCTGTTCATGATTTGTATCTCTGCTAATACCGAGCAACTTCATTAGCACAAATGTCTTCTGGATCCGGATTGCCTCCTGAACTCCTCGAACTCGTCTTTGACCATCTAGATGAGAAGACCCGAGTCCCGTTTGGGTCCTCAGCCTTTGACTCTGAGGATCTGGCTCTGTGCAATCAGAGTCTCTTTTCCTGTGCTCTCTCTTGCAGGGCCTTTTCTGTTCCAGCTCTTCGAGCATTATGGTACACAGTGGATACCTTGCTGCCCCTCTTACGACTGTTGCCTAATTTGCAGCTGATTAACAACACCTATGTAAGCTCTGAGCGTGAATCTACTTCAGTATGCTCAAATTTATACTCTACTCTAGGTCCTCACTGGCGTACCCGACGAGACTTCACTGAACCGTTTCGACTTTTATGCGAGCATGATCAAGAGCTTTCGCTTTGCCAAATTCGACACGGATGTTAATGACGAGAACACAGTCAATGATTCTGTCTACCAGCGACTACTCCGTCTAAGGCCCCGTCCCCTCCCTTCCTTAACCTCCGTCGAGTATGCCTACGTCGCAGAACCTTGCCATATGATGTCATTGTTGTTTTTATCCCCCTTTCTCAAAGAGGCTTTCTTCCAGTTGGATCACAGCTCAGAGCAGAATGGCCATGGAGCAGCTATCTATGCGTATCTTTCAAACATTCAAAAAGAAGCACTGCCCATGTTCCAGCGATTGTTCATCTCTGAATACCATCCCCAACGATATCTTTTCCCTGTCATTTCACAACTCAAACACCTTCGTTTTCTTGAGTTGTACACCGACGCTTACGAATCTAGCGAAATGCTCATACGAGACATGCGAGTCTTGGGCGGTCTGGAGCATCTCGAAGAGCTACACCTTTCTGTCATGTGGGTGGAGGCCGACGCCGAAAGGGAGTCATACTGGGAACGAGACTCCAACAGTCAAGGCCATTCTATCCTCTTCAGAAGCCTGAAGAGCGTGTATATGTGCCTAAGAGATTGTTATTGTTTCTCCCAACTTTTGGACCTATTCCGAGACGCGCCTTTGGAATCTTTCGAGCTCGAAGAAGAGATGTATTATCTGACAGAAGCTCTTCGTACTGTCCAGTGGCCCAGTTCTGTGACTAGCCTCTGTTTCAGGTCTTATTCCCCCTCCTCCCACTCTCTTGAAGTGCTGCAAACGATGCGAAATCTGACGAAGCTGCGTTTTCGCGGAGCTTCGGATGGTGTGAGTGACGCTGATGTCAGCACGATTTGTCATGCATGGCCTCACCTCACTAACCTGCACATCGAGGCGGGGTTTGCCAGCCATCTGTCGTGCACGCCGACCTTAGTCGCATTGCGTACAGTTCGAGAGCGCTGTCCTGTTCTGGAACACCTTGATCTCCCCATCAATCTCATTTCGATACCTTCCCTTGAGGTGTATGGCGATTTGGATACATCAATTCTGTCCAACCGCCTCCAGGACGTTAATCTTCAGGTGAATGGCATTGCGAGAAGTGACTCAGCTAGTCTCGGGTTGATTGTCGATCACCTGCGTCACATCTTTCCACATCTGTCCTGGCAGAAATTTCAGTTTCGACCTACAACAGACCTCAATGGTTTTAAGGAGGTAGAGGCTAGCCTTGCAGTTCTGATTAGGATCATGAGAGAAGGCGGTCAGTTGTGATTTCTGGATCGTTATTTCGACGGGCAGTGGACAATATTCGCTGAAATGTTCTGTAAAGTATTACTATTGGAATTATACTAGCAGTCCTGGTTTCAGATGTAACAAACTTCGTGTCCGTTTGTTCTTGCCTTGGCCATAGATGCACCTCGTAATCGTAGCATCCGTCGAATGAACGTTGAAGCTAAAGATCTGGAAAAAAGGCGGGCCCAAATCACGTGAAAACGCGTCTCTTTCGTTGAACGACCATCATCCCAGTCACTATTCGTCGAAGGTCTCGATATTGCTCCGAGATTGGTGAGGTGAATCTCTTGTCTCAGATGTGCCGCATGGACTACTGCTTATAGCACTGGATTTTAACAGCACAAATGGCTCTGTGTCGTACTAGACCCGAGCTCCCTGTCGAACTCATCGAGCTTGTCTTCGACCAGCTAAACGAGAAAGCTCTCTATTTCCATGAATACTTTCTAGAACGTGACTGGATGGCGTGTCAGCGGAATCTCCTGTCGTGTGCTCTCTCTTGCAGGGCATTTCGTGAACTAGCTCTCCGAGCTCTCTGGTACACGATGAATACATTGATGCCCTTGCTTCGCCTGTTGCCCAACTTCCGGCTGATCGACGGCATCTATGTGCGTTTCACACTTCACTCTCGCCTCTGCTATCATTCTGACGCGAGACGATTTGTTTCTAGGTCCTCGATGGCGATTTCGATGAGGCATCATTGGAACGCTTCGACTTTTACGCGACCATGGTGAAAGATTTTCGACTCAAAGACTTGTACGAGACAAACCAGTTCAATACCAAGATCAACGATTCCGTCTATTTCCGACTCCTTCGCAAACGGCCCCAATTGCTTCCTTCATTGACCTATTTCGAGTACCGGGACAATGAAATGGTCCCATGTCATATGGTTTCGATGCTGTTCATTTCCCCGCTGCTTAAAGACGTCTATCTCGCTGTGGGATACGAAATTGAAGACGAGATTGAGGATGAGGATTCAGACGATGAGAGCGAAGATAAAAGCGCTGAGAAGAAGCAGGGCCATGGAGCGGCTATCTTTGCGTATCTTTCAACTAAGTATCCGAGACGAAGTTCCCATGCTCCAGCGGTTGACAATGGAGGAGGAATCTGCAAATTATTGCTTTCCTGTCGCTGTACGGCTGAGGGGTCTTCGCTACCTCAACCTGTCCACCGAGTCATACCGAAACAGTCGGGACTTTCTGCGATACATGCAGCTGCTTGGTGACTTGGAACACCTCGAAACTCTGCGCCTTTCGGTCGGCTCGATGAACGACGCTCCTGGCCAATTCTCATACCCAACGGAGGAAAGAAATGTTTGTGGCGACGAGGGCTCTATTCGCTTCAGAAATCTGAAGACTCTCCATCTCAAGATTGGGGGGGGGCCACCCTGTTTTTGCGCGCGTTCTGGACTTATGGCGAGATGCACCCTTGGAACATCTGTTCCTTGAAGAAGAGTTCGGACGCAGCATCATGAAGATTCTCCCTTCAGTCCAGTGGCCAAGGACAGTGCGTTCTCTCCGGTTGACGCTATTGCATCCGTCTAGCCTTGGCGCTGCCCTCCAAGCGCTGCAATCTCTATCGGTTCTGAAGTCATTGGTCATTGTCGCTCGCAAGGTCCCATATGATGACATCGCCGCTATTTGTCAGACGTGGCCCCATCTTACCACTCTGGAAGTTATAGAGCAGTCAAATATACTCAACCCGTCGCTGACTGGCAGCATTGCGTACGGTCATCGAGCGATGTTCCATGCTACAGCACGTCACTCTACCCTTTAATCATCATCTCCCTCTGCTTCCCATCAACCAGCAAGCCTCTGGTGGGCTCAACGTTCCATCGCGCGACTTACGAGATGTACATGTTGTGTTGGAGTCGAGAACGCTTGGGCAGAAGCAATCCGAGATTGTGTTTGCAGCTGACCGTTTGCGTCTAGCGTTTGCTGCGTTTCCCCATCTGCACTGGCAAAACGTTCAATTTCGGTCTTCAGGGTACGCTAGAAATGAACCGAAGGACATCAGAGCTCTAAAGTATTTACTGGACAACGGGATCGCGATGAGGGATGGGAGTTGGATCAGAATCCCAGCTTCTTCAATTTCTCGAGGTTCGACCGGGTAGTTAGTTGTTACAGAAAGCTGGTCAGAGTTTTTATGTACAGAAAGGGGCTTGGGTGGGTTCATGTAGGAAGTAGTGAAATACCACCGTTAACAGAGTAGAATTGACAAGATGTGGCTGAACCATGCGACGCATTGTGCAAGTCATTGCAGAGCTAATAGGTCGGAGAAATGGAGTAGTATGTTACTGTACAAAGCTCCTTTCTACGCTGATGGAATGTATCACCGTATCACGGTTTTTATCACTTCAGCTTTTAAGCTCAAGGTTTGCACCTAGTTTCACCTGACCGTCGCTGCCCTGCAGCCGGGAGTTGTGAGGTTGTATAATATCAGTGGTTGTATAAGTATCTATGCGATGAATGCTATTTGTATGTATGGAAACACTCGAGGAGAGGAGGTGAGGTAGAAGTTGAAGTTGAAGTCGGGATGAAAAGAGATAATGAGATAATAAGACCAAAACACAAGCGAGCAAGAGGTGAGGTGAGCAGTGCATGAGTAAGAGGGAGTAAGGTGTGTAAGATGTATGTAGTAGCAAGTGCAAGTAGCAACGATATCGATGGCAGCGGTAGGTGGTAGCGAAAGGTTGGCGAGAGGAGTAAACCAAAGTCTTGTTCGGATAGACAGAGGTCACCGGTGACGGCGAGGGCAGATGCTACGAATTGCTACAAATGGAGTGGAATGGAGGCAGAGATGTAGAGGCGCAGAGGCGCAGAGGGTAGAGTAGTACAAAGCAGAGAATCACAATGGCAAGCAATCTTAATTGCAACATTGCGACCATGAAGTTATGTAGACAATGTCCAGTCAGGTTGATGCACAGACACAAACACAAAACAGAACCAAGTGAGAGGTTAGGATGATTAGTAGATGATAGAGATAGAGATGTCGTAAAGACAAACATGATGTGCGAGACGTGAGATGTGAGAGCCATATATAAAATTATCTGGAGCATGGGCGTGAGCATTAAGGCGCCCAGGCTCACCAACTCATAGTCATCTCCTCCCTATCATCTGCCCATAACCTTGCCCACTCGAGCGCGAGTCTGTAGACGTAAACTATAATGGTAGAGGAAGGATAGAAGATAGAAGGAAAGAGGATAACGTCAGCGTCAATATCAGTGCCAAGACCAGTAGAAGCAGGTAAAGATAGACCAGAGGAGTGGTGACGAAGAGAATAACGAAGGAGAAGAGAAAAAGGAAGAGAAGAATCAGAAGAAGCAATAAAGAAAAGACAGCAAAACAAAGGAGACTCCCATAGGTAGACAGACAGCATGCAGGGTGTCAGCCTCATGGGAGCATTTGCATCAGGACAACGTAATGTACACTCGACCGTGACGAACAAGCGGAAAAACACATTGAAGATTATCCCAGCGTATCCCCACAGCACCCAACCCAAGCTCAGCCTCAGACTCAAACTTGTCTCAGTCGCATCCCACGAGGTTAGCAACCGAGCAGCATCGCGCATTATCCAACCGCAACGCTGCCAAGACAACACCGAGGCCAGTACCACCACCACCATGGAAAGGTAGGACAGCACACCGAAAAAGAGAAAGGAGAAAGGAGAAGAAAGACCAAAAAATAAAAAGTAGAGAAAGAAGAAAAATAAAATAAAACTCACTTTCCATATCAACCGTCCTCCCAACCGTCTTTTTCCACTGTTTACCCGCTCTTGCTATCCTTCGAAGTCTTGCATCTCCATCTGCGTTGTACATCTTCTTCGACTTTGCCCTATCTCCATCTCCATCCCTATCCCTATCGCCGTGAACATAACCGGTACGACCCGCCTCCTCCCAGTTCTCTCGGTTTTCCGAGGAATTCGGATCCGAGTCCCAACTGTTATTAGGTTTGATGGCTTCTATAGCAGCTTCTGGAGGACCGGAGAAGAATGCGTGAATGTTGTAGATTTCTTTGTAGGTCGTGGAGAGAGGGATGAAGTGGACCCTGCATCGAAAAGAAAAGTATTAGTCTCTCGTGCAAGCAAGACACAACACAAAGAAGTCACAGAAGAAACAGAAAGGAACGGGAAAAAGACCCCATAGACACTGGTACTCACCAAGGCTGAATCCACCCTTCAAAAAATTCTTCATACACCGTCGCCTTCACCGGTGCACTATCACTCGCCAAAAACGCCAAAAACCTCCCCGAATAACTCATCCCATCGAAATCCACCAAATACTTGAAACTCCAATGTCTACCCAAAGGAACAGCTTCAGCGAATCGATGATCCCTTCGTAACGCCTCTAGGCCACCTGGATAGGCTTTTTCCGCAGTGGCTTTTGTAAACGCGATATCCATGATCTCTTTGTTGAGTTTGGAGATGGGGACGGGGGCTGAGAGGTAGCGGGGTGGGTTGGTGGGGGGTTTGGATGTGGGCGAGGACGTGGAGGAAGGCTCGCCGGGCGAGAGAAGAGACTCGGGGTCGGGGAAGACGAGGACTCGGGTGGTATCCGAGATGTTGGATACCATTCGTAAGAATCTATGTCTTTGGTATTGAGGCATAAACCCAGGAGGGTTATTCCCTCCACCCGTCGTCGCACCTCTCCAAAAGATTTTATCCTGCTTCAAATCCCAAGGAACCTCCATCGGGTCTACGTCTTTCAGCTCGAGGTTGACGGGATCCCAACCATAAGTATATCGTGCGGTAGACCCGTAGTAGTAATGACTAGGTATCTTGATATCCATAAACCCTCTCGCCTTGGCTGGTGAGAAAACAGGGTATAGAGCAGGAATGACGCGCCAATCGGAGAAAAAGTGTCCTTGACTGTAGCGTGCATGGGGACTGTTGCAATAATCTAAACTGTATCCCGTGTCGGGTGAAAAGAAGAAGTCTGGGCCTACGCCCGAGTTGAGCGAGGAAGAGACCGAGGAGCCAGAGGAGCCTGAGGTTGAGCTTGTGGATGATGGAGAGTCTCGTGATTGGAGGTAGTTCTTGGAGTCTGGAGAGAATGGTGTACGGATAGAAGAGAAGAGGCGACGAGCTGTAGAGTTTGGAGGACATGTACGTCGCCAAGCATCCCAGACGTTGCCGTCACCACGCCAGTCGGCGATGAAGGGTCCTCCTAGCATGGTCTCGATACCCACTGTCAAAGTAAACGGTGAGATAATGGAATGAAAGGTACAGAAAAACGCGTACCGGAAGAATCTTGTATGGTGAGGTTAGGGTGTTGTCGGTGTTCCCAAGGAACGATGACTCGGCTTTCTGCTTTGGCGTTGATGGGAAAGTCTATGTCAGGGAGCTGAAAAAAAGCATAAGCATTACGATCTTCAAGAAAAGAAAAAGACTAACCAGATGCGCGACTTTGTTTATCATTGACTTGAAGCCATTCGCTCTTGCGCCGACTTCAGAATCTTCAAACCCCTTATTGAGATTGACGGTCTTTACTACACCGTTACGAATCCGTACAATGTCTATTGAAGGCAGAGACCCGACCTGTAAGAAAATGAGTACAAAACATCAAAGAAAAGTCAAGAAGAAAACACACCTGTAACGACCGCCTCCGGACTTCCAACCCCGACAACTCATAAAAAGGTTCTAAATCCTCCATCAACCCGTCATACTCGTCTATCATAACAACATTCTTCTCCATAGCCATCTCAAACCACTTTTCAAAGCCTTTTGGAGGTAGCCGCCCATATCGGCTTCTATACTCTACAACCGCGTCTTTCAATGTCCTACTCTGCCTCGCGACCTTCTTCTTATACGCAGCTTCTGCATCTTCCATGAGTTTCGGTATAGGATGTGCTTGTACCACACCCTCTGCTGCCAATGTTGAAGTCTTGGCCGAATCCCACCATGACGGAGAAGGCTCTTGAGCATAGAAATGGTTCCCAGCATAAAACCCAAGTTGAAGGAAGGTAAAGACAGTGACGAAAAGAAAGACAGCGCCGGAATTACGACTGAGCCAGGGAAGGACACCCCGACGTTCGTGCATCCTGGACCTGGATGATGATGGAGGTGGAAAGAAAGAAAGAAAGAAAGCGTCCGACGTGGACCTGGATGAGTTTAAAATTTACTAAATGGTGATGTCGCTGATGTGAATAATATCCTGCAGCTGATATTGTCACTCGGACCTCTGCGGCTATCTTTTATGAAGTCTTAACGCCGCCTCTGCTCGCTGTCAGCTCAATTAATGGGCAGGAACGCAAGAGTACTCATGGTGGGCAGTCACAATGAGGGGAATGAAGGGAAGACTATAATTGAAATTTCAGGTACTAACAAACTACAGATGTATCAAATTCTTCAAACCAGGAGGCTGTCTTACTTCCATCACTCGTGACAGGTATGGTATGCGATCCGTTTTCGCTGTCAGTCCAAACGTCCGACACCCGCAGCCAGTCTATCAGACAGTTCACTTCACCGTAATCTAGTCTTTCTCCCGGCCGAGAGACATCCGAGACAAAGACGAGCAGCATCCACACCTAGACTGAATCCGACGGCGTCCTCCCAAGCCCTGACTGCGCCTAATACTTACCACCTTCCAAGGCTTCCACTGCCGCTCTCGAAAATCCTCTCTATATTCCTGTCAAACGCAGCCCAGTACTCCTCCTGCGCCCGAACCTCCGCCTCCGTCATATTTCTGATATTGACAGTACCAGTCCCACCAACCTGTTGCCCATCTACTACGCGCTGTCCTCCAACGGTGTGTATCTCGACTCCGTGTAAAACAGTGTGGTTCAGATCTGGGAGGTCGTTACCATCAAAGCCAGGAGTCGGGTGGAAGTGGAGGGTTCGGAAAGGATTTCGACTTGCGCTCGTGCTTGGACTTGGACTTGTACTATGAATAGCACTACCACCTAGCCATGGACTGCTGGTAGCGGTACCGTTGCCTGTACTACGGGTATCCTTGGCATTCGTATACATATTGTTATTGTAGGAACCTTGCGCAGCAGCGTTGTCTCCTTGACCTTGGTCTTGTCGGTATTCGCCACGACCCGTGAAGCTGGACCTAAACTGGGAGTAATTATTGCCATTGGAACACTGGGTACTGGAGGCGTTGACGTGAGGCACGTAGTAGGCATCTTGGGGATTGTGGACGTCGTGGGCGTTGGCATGAGGCATGTCATACACAGGATGCACACCGGGAATGCTGTCGTTGTAGTGGTAAAAGTTACGGTTATGTGAGTTGTTGTTGACCACGGTATGCCTATTACCAACGCCTCTAACACTGAGCGGGTCATGCCCATACCCAGTGTTATTAGGCATAGGCGTAGGCATAGAACACGACGGCCCCGGAAATCCAGAATTAAACCCAGACGTAGAGCTAGGAGTGAAACCAGGTGGAAATCCAGGAGTCGGATAACTAAATTCGTGGGCTACACCATCTGCACCAGTATGTCTATAGTAGGTTCGTCCACAGTTGCTGTTGACGTTGGTGTTGCCGGTACTGTAGGCGTCATGGACGCCTGGGTGGGTATTGAAGGCGTTGTGGCCGTTGTAAATGGAAGAAGTGTTGTAGCCGCTGCCAGTGTGGGTTGAATGATCGTTATAATAAACAGCATGATAATCCTTCTCAAAATTGTTAACGGTGGAACCCCCGCTAAAAATGACGTTCTTAGCGTCTGCGAAGAAGCTAGCGCCTGTGCTTTTGGAAAGGGCGGTGGTGTTGGTGTCGGTGTTGGTATTTGGCTCCGAGCTTGAGTCCCAGTCTGGCCTCAAAGGGTTCAGGTTTGAGTTACTGGTACTGGTGGAACGGGTAGTGGAAGCATAAGAAGGAGGTGGAGTAGAGACCCCGTCGTCGTCGTCGTCGTCGTCGTCTGTACTGGAGGTGACGATAGCAAATGGGTTGGTAGAGGAGTAGATAGAAGAGTTTGTGGGAAGGCTTAAAGTGGATGGGTTTGGATTGGACGAAGGGTTCGGAGTGAATGAATCAAAAGAGGACGAAGAGGAGGCCTTCGCATTCATGGAGCTCGAGTTAGTTGAAGAGCTGGGTGGAGAGTTGGAAGTGAGACGCATGGTGAAGTGTCAGGGATATTGGTCGAAGAAGAGAGATGGCGAAGAGATGGCGAAGATGAGACGCGAAAATGGAGGTGGCAGGACGTGATAATGTAGGTTCTAGTCCAAGTCCAAGGCATAGTCGACATCGTGACCAACACGGTATTTATACCCCCACGACAAAGAACAAAAAGCCCGTCCAAATTCGGAAATATTATTGACATCCATTTGTGAACAATTGTGGGCTTTATTTGCTATGCAACCCAATC
The DNA here is from genome assembly GCA_013368315.1 of Tetrapyrgos nigripes. Classification (NCBI taxonomy): domain Eukaryota; kingdom Fungi; phylum Basidiomycota; class Agaricomycetes; order Agaricales; family Campanellaceae; genus Tetrapyrgos; species Tetrapyrgos nigripes. Next base: position 74,314 of record JAACJM010000122.1, read on the forward strand.
AACCATTACAGCCTGTTTTCGGCGGGTATTATTTGAGAGATTCCCCGTTGGGAACAGAGCACTTGAGCGATCTGTAGGCGATACGTGTAGGAAAAGTGCAATCCAAATGCGTCTGATGAAGAAGAGAACGGTGGAGACCGCACATTTACAGTGCTGCTGTGAAGCCCCCATGGTCCCTGAAAAGGTCCATAGGACGATATAGGTGGTACCGGTATGAAGGGCCCCTCATCCTAATCCGCAGCCGCACGCGTGCAACGTTTGAACGAAACGACGACAACGATGAGCATTAGCTGCAGCGAAAGGTAACCCAGAGGACACAGTGGTCTGGTACAATCGCTGGACGTGGTCTGAGAGACACCCAGATCGACACACGACTACCTGCTCACTGCAGAGACCAGAAGCGACGTCCAGGTACGGTGGACGCTGAGGCCAACATAGACGTGCCGACCTACACAATAAAATGCGGGTTCAGGAGAATGAGAGATGATCCGAGCCAGTGATCTTGTTCAATTGCATGTCGGTCTGGAGAGAGAACAATCAGTAACGTCTCCAACCTCCAATGAGAGATACACAGGTCCATAAATACACCTTTTTATGAGCTTCTTTTGTGTTACTTTCGGCTTTTCTTCTAGTTACTCTGCTCCTATTTCAAAGAGTCGCTTTGAACAAAGCGCACGGTGACAGCTCACACGGGTGGTTCCAAACAGTGTAAGGCGATGCTGAGGGTGTAGAAGAATCCAGACTCCCTTCAGTCCCGTTTTCCAACCAGGAGTATCAGATAGGTAGACTTCTCGGTGAGTCGAAATCACGTCAGTCTGAAGAATAAGCAGTCAGAGATCCCCAGCAACCAGCAGCAACAGAGGGAGAATAAGCAACCGTACATACTTTGTTGTTTCAAGGTTTCCTTCCATAAACATGATCATCCGGAGAATTTTGGAGGCAGTTGCGAGGGCTAGCAGAGTAGAACAGCAAACCGTCCAAGACCGAGGCGATTAGACCCTGTACTAGACTCCCGATCAAACAGAGTGTTCAAACTCCGAAAGGACTTCGGATCTCGGGAGTCTAGGATCATTCAAAGAACGACGACGAGGGCCTACTGCGCGTTATCCAGCCCCTCTACACGCTATACCGTCCTAGCCGACCTGCTTCTCCCTCTCTATTCCCGTTATGTGAAGCATGACTGGGTCAACATGCCTCATTTGCATGTCCGTGGTCTTTTGGCACGATGCATTGAATAGTACGCGAAATTCGTACCGGATATCTCAAGGCGAAGCATTGCAGTGTTGCTATGCATTGGCGGTAGAAGAGAAGATTCAGAAGAGGACCCTGGTAAATCTCCTTGTATGTTATCCATTAAGTCCGAAGCTTTTCATTCTGAAGATCCAGAAGTCTTCGTCCATCTACCCCAGAGTGATATTAACACGCTGCGGTTCCTAAAGTAAATGTCTCATTCTTCGTCTCGTGCTTCTAGTTCGTTGACTTATCCTTTCCTTTGCGGTCCTGGTGTATCCAGACTAGCTATGAGGTTTCTTCTCAAAGCTTTGGTTGATCCGAACTAGGCCTTCTAATCTCAACGTTCATTAGCGGTCAACACGGTCAATGAATGGTTGTCGTGTGCCCAGAGCCCGTTGGTGTAACCGAACTGCAGGCTCTTATACCTAAAATTCCCCTGGCATTGTCGGGACATCAATACTTTGCATTAGAACCGTGCGTTTTATTGACTCTTTGACTCAACCGCCAGAAAGACTAGCCTGGAAGGTTCCTTGACATGTACACCGAAAGCCTGTATCAGCACACGACAGGTACATGTAGATGGTCACATGCGCAAGAAACGGTTGCATCGCCTATGAGGATTTCTATTTCCATTTCGTCCTTCCATGGACCTGATTTCATCGGCAAAAAGAAATCATTTGCTGTCCTTTTGTCCAGATTATCTCTCGCCTCTCTCCATCTGATAGTGACTGAGGTCTTACGGACCTTCACGGACCCGCACCCACCTTAGCACCTCCTCCCAAGTCAGGACAAATCTCTCAACTACTTCTCGACTGATGCTACCGATGGTCGATTCGATCGTCAATAGATATGATCGGTGCGAAGCGAGTTCAATGAGGTCTAATGGTCATAGGTCTATCAAACACACTGTCAACACGTTGTCTACGCGTGTATGCGACATTGTCCAATGGACATTTGCTTATATATGTCGTCATCGATAGGCGCATGCCCTTCTAACCTACAACCCGCTTTGAGGAGCTCTTTACCTTCCTCTCCCTTTCACCCACTCCACTCAATACGAAAACGACCGCAGGACACGCATAGATACACAAATACCCCTCGTCCTTCAAAACCCTGCTCTCTCATATCCACTTCGTCTCTTTTACGCCTCTACTTGTTCTCCTGCACATCTATACCACATCCAGGTTTTAACAAGTACTCCCCTCCAAGTCATACTTCATCTTATCCCCAGTATCCATCTATTCCACGATGATGCCAATGCAAGCCATGCCCGTTCTCACACCCATGATGCCCATGTCGCCTGCTCTAGCGGGTCCTCCCCCCAACCTCGTATCCGTCGGTTTCCCAGGTGTCGCCATGTCCAGTGGCTCCATGATCGGCCATCCATTAAGCCGTGCTCCGAGTCCATCTAGCTTTAGCCGTTCCTCCGACGGTTTACCCTATAAAGGCTCCAGCAACAACCTTTCCGACTCTTTCCAAATTGAACGAAGCCCTCGATCTTCATCAAGGAATGGACATGGACGAAAACGATCAAGGTCGACGGCAGCGAATGGGTATCCTGGCCCTCTGAGCAGTACAGATGATGAACTGTTTAGGGAATCGGTTAGCAGAGTGTTGACTGCGAAGAATAGGGTGTCGACTGTTTCTGGGTTGATACCTATGGATCCGTCTCATTTGGTGTTGTTCTTTAGGACAAAAGTATGTCTTTACACGTTGTCTTTGGAAATTAATTCCTTCCTTCCTTCCTTTTTTGCTTCTTCGCTTTCCTTTCAAAGACATTAAACTAACTCAACATTTCATCACTTCTAAATACAGAGCGGTATAACACACTCCCTCGATTTCCCCATCGACGTGGACTACAATTCTCCCCCAGCACTCGACGTCCTCATCGCCAGCTGCCGACCACATCAAACATCCGACCTCAACGGCTACGGCGACCATGAATCCCTCTTCTACCCACCCAACCTTCCACTCACCACCTCTCTCGAAATCGGCAACCACCCCATCCTCGATGCCATCCGCAACTCTCTCTTCCCACTCTTACCAAACGGCCACTACCTCACCGTCATGCGCGACAAACTCGAAATCCTCAACGCAGGCGGCAGCATGGGTCCTCAATCCCGTGCATTACGAAACGACGGCCGGGTAGCTACTATTAGCGTAACGTTGCCCGTCCGTTTCCGAGGCGGAGCCCTCATTGTCCGTGATGCTGAGGGGAACGAAGAAAAATTCTATGGACGTGGAGGCAAGAACGGAGATATGGAATGGATGGCTTTTGGTGCTGATTGTGAATATGAGGTTGAGACCGTTCAGAAAGGGTGTAGGATTACCGTACTTTATGGGGTTTATCTCAAGACGTTTGGGCCGACGGGTGTGACAGATACCGAGCCGCTGATCAGTCCGAGTGATCAGTTTTTGGATTTGTTGAGCCCGGTGTTGAATATGTCGAGAGGGAGGAAGATTGCGTTTTATGTTGGGAATGATTATGGGGCTCGTCCTTCGGAAGTGGTTGCGGAGACTTTGGTGCCCATGGTGAGTGTTTGGTGTTGTACTCTTCTCTTAGTCTCATAACTGACTGATACCGATGAAAACAGCTTAAAGGAGGCGACTCCCTCCTCTACCATGCCCTCAAGCTCTACAAACTCGTACCTGAACTCCACTGGTCAGCAGGAGGGTACATCTGGCCTGTAGACCGTACCGTCGAGATCGCCGATGAGCAAACCCACGGCGGTAGTCCAGCATCACGTATGGCGGCTCTTTCCCTTCTCGAACGCGATTCCCAACAACGACGTGGTATGCCGGGCACTCCAGCCGTTAGAGGACCCTTCAGCATTGCTGGTAGTGTTTACTCTGATGCTGGGCTTTCTGCTCATGAGGAAGATTTGGCTATTCGGGACTCTTTGAGATTTAGAGTGCAGGAAAGCGGTGCTGTACCTCTTGCAGAGTCGGAGATTGTTCTTATGACGGATTGGAATTTGCCTACGCAGGTAGTGGGGAAGGAGAGGGTACCCTTTGTCGCTGGAGGAGAGATGGAGAAGTTGGTGGTCAATGCGTTGATGGTTGTGTTTGTGCCTTGATATATATGTGCTAGTCTCGGGCCAGCTTTGCTCTTTCGTTTTTTCTTCTTCAATGGTCTTTCCTCCCCTAATTGTACTTGCATGCTCTGGACGATTACTCATGTATAGTACGCCGGTCTTTGTTTCTTCCGCTTACTCTTTGCTATCGTGTGATATATGGTTGATAGTACATAGCTACATACCTTGTACAAATAATAGTCCTCGCCAACATCAGTTACAAAAATTCGTAAGCAGTAAAAACAAAGCAGAAAAGTGCAGAAGGGGATATGTATGTATGAGACAGATAACCCGAGGATAAAACAGTCCTCAAAATTTTCATCCTGTTAGACCGAACGCCAAGCTAGATTTTTGCTTCACAATGAGCATAATATCGTCATCTTATGAAGAAGAGGCTTACCATCATTCAAGAAAATCCTCCTGCACTAGTACCCTTCCACGGACAATCTTCCCAATATGTGTCAAATTATACCCGGAACCTTTTCGACGAGATCCAAACAGCTCTTTCAGAGCAGGCAACGGGCTGCTCTGAAATGGACACAGAACCCGCATAGCTCTACTTCTATGCTCTGGCTTGACAAAACCGTCACTTTGATATTCCGCCCTCTCCGAAGCGTCTTGACTTGGTAGATGCAAACCCAGGAACACACAGAGCTCCCTATACGTCTCCCAATCACGCAAGTACAGTTGGCCAGCGAACAGATTGAGCTGGGTCATCATTCCCCGCTCTGGTGGGGTCCAAGAAGGGGGAAGAGGTGGAATGACATGGAAACGGAGGTTCTCAAAGGAACACTGCGACTGCGTTACACGAGGAGCATAGAGATGGAGATGTAGACCAGCTGTGTTATTTGCGATGTCTGAGCGCAGTTTGTTAGCTTCGTAAGGACTGATTATGACCAGAGCAGGTGTAGGATCCACAACTGTAGAGTCCGCTACATATCCTCCCGATACAATCCAGGTCACTGGGCGCATGTAATCATCTATGGCGGGCTCCAAACCTTTGATCGTGCGGGCGAAATCTACAGTGCAGAGCAGCCCTGGTGACCATACTCGACGATTAGGTATGAAGGGTACCGGTAGATATCTGAAGAGTGGGATAAATGACTTGGATTGGGCACTGGCAGGAATAATGCCATTTTGAAGGAAACGTTCGACTTCAGGGTCTATATGGTGCGTTTCTGGATGCTTCCTCGGAGGTCGTTGTACCTGACGTTCTACCTCAATCTCGTTGGCTACTTCTCGTTCCTGCTCCTCGTCCACGGTGGTTTGCGACGCGCTCTGTGCAAGGCTCCATCCCAACTTTTGGCATCGCTCATCCAACTCACGGTATTCTTCTGTTCTGAAGTCTACGTGTTGGAAGGTATTCTCCTTATCACCGATGCCATACATCTCCTCCAGAGTCTGAGCCTCGCGCTGCAACCAGGGTGAAAGATCGGAGGAACTCAGTGAAGAATTAAATGTGTCCCATGCCTTCTTCCTCTCGATGTAATCAATCCCTTGTTTGAGCCAGTGCGGGCCATAGTGCTGGATCTCTGCTATGGTCTCCTCACATGCCCATTTCAACACATCGCAGGATGAGACCGGCGCCTGCGCATCCAGACCTGCATTATGGCGGATCTTCTGATCGATGTCAAAAGGCGCAAAGAACGTCACTGATTGTCCATGGCCAAGTTTCCTCATGCGCATACAACCTGTAAATGTTGGTCAGGAAATGTCCTTCAAGGACGGTGAGACATTGCTTACCTTGAGCCAACCTATCCTTAGTGACCTTTAGACCCAGAGTCACTGCCGCTCGGTACTCTCTAGGTAACTTCAGATCTGTTCCTCGGGTATGCGCATCATCAAGGTATATCAGGCATTTGCCCAACTGGCCCTTGAACTGGGATGACATTAGGGGTTCGACATTATCCTGACGGTCAATGACCATCAACCGGTCTCCCTCGTCAAAGAATACTGCCGCAGAAACTGATACGTCATCGTGGAGAAGCAGCCATTTCTTCGCCACCTGCTTGTTGACTAGGTCCAGGATCTGAGCGCCAACATCAAGGAGAACCCGAATTTGTAGAGGCTGGCTGACAATGAGCTTCAGAAAGTCTTCAGCAAGTAAGGTCTCATTATCAGGCCCCTTCGCACAGTGGCATTGGTTGTTTTCGGGCTGAAGCAGGTAGCTGAGAACCTGGGCGTTGGTCGCTTCTTGATTGAGTGGATCGCATTGTGATATCGTCGCAGGCAATAACCAATGGCTGTCTTTCGTGCCGCTGAAACCTGTCGTGACGTATGTCTTGACTTCGGCGAGGTCCCAGCTGCAGGTCGTCAGCTTCTTTGGAAATTCTTTGGCGTATTTAGGGAAGACTACATGAGAAAGGAAAAAGTTGATGACAGAGTGGTTACGAGAAAGATGTGGGATAATGATGTCGAGACGTTGAGCTGGATCCTTCAGGTTCACGCTACTGAGGGTGGGAGGGACATCTGGCGAGGTATCTCGAGCCCATTGCGCATACTCTGCTGAAGGGTTGTCGGACTTCATTAGAATTTCGAAGCAGGAGTCTAGTTGGCCTGGTGTCAGTCCACCATAGTAGTATGAGAGATATGTCAAGCAAATGGCTACGTCGGGGTGACCAAATTCGGCTCTGAGTGAGGGCACATCCTTTGCCCGATATGGCACGGCCAGAAGAGTCCGACGTTGATCTAGGCCATAATCGACACGCCAACGTCGCTGCCTCAGAATATAGGAAAGTATCCCGTGAGCGAACAGACCGCGCAGCAACAAGAGAGCCTTCCATATAGCTGTCTCTTGACAAGAACGCAGCAAACGGGACAACTGGGACTGGTCTACGTCTCTTCTCCGTATGAAAATATAAGCTTCCCCCTTCACTTCTTTCGGCAGACGTTCAAAGGCGTAGGACGACAGCCTTCCTTCCTCCATAATATCCTTCATTATGCGAGACAACAGTTCCTCCTCAGCATCTGGTTCCATTATCTGTATGATTGGAAACTCCCCGGGTCTTACATCCCAAACATGGACTCCAGAAGGAAAGAGACCTTGGACGTCTTTCGCATGACGAAGCAACAACATAAATATATCCTGTACCATGATCCATCTATTTGGATGATTTTCCAAGAGACATTGCTTGCCGACGGTGTATATGAGTTGGTAGCGGCTATGAAGAATTTCGTCGCTCTCATCAAGGATATCGCGTGAGTGCTGGCATAACCACCGATGCGAGTCTAGGAGATTCCGACTGACGGTATCAAGCGTCCCAGGCTGTCCGCTGACTAGACGGTCCAGACCCATCAAACGGAAGGATAGAACGTGTTCAGGCTGGACTACAAGGACACCACCCTCTCTCATACACTCCTGGTATAAGTCCTGTATCCTCTTCGTCAGGTTGATGTCCATCTTCAAGTCGCGGGAGAACGGTATGTAAAATACGCGGCGGTTGGCCAATCCACTGACTCGGTCCACCAAAAGCTGGAACATCTGTGGAGAAAGTGCCTTGAGGACGACGACCCGGACGAGCTTATTGCCATCGGAGAGAGAGGTTGCAATCATGGGAATAATGACCGACGATTTTCCTTCCCCCATATTCAGCTGCAAGACTGAGTTGGCAAAATTGGATGGATTCATCATTTCCCTTGCAACCTGCACTTGTATGTCTCGCGCCAGAAAATTACCGGTGATCTATGAAACAAAAAGTCATACGTCAACCTCTCGCCAAGTTATGAATTGAGCTTCTGAGTGCCTCACCTGGATTAAGAGCCAGTCCACATCACTCAATCCAATCGGTCGGTCATTATGCATCTCTTTCCTCACGCCGTCTGGATCATTGACAGAATGCAGGTATTGTAGACGCATTGATCGCTGATACTGAATAATTGATTTCCCGTAATTCTGAATGGAATCCACCCATTCTGGCCTAAGCTGTCCTCGTTGATCAAAGGATAATAGTCGCAGTAGAGTCTGAGGCGTCATGGAAGGCCATAGCCCAGTGGTAGCGAGAAGACGTTCTACTCCTTCCACACTGGGCAAGAGAACAGAGGTGATGAGGTTGTACGAGTTCTCCATTTCTGTGAGGCATTTCTCCACATACACTCTAAAAGATTCTCCATCATGAAGTAGAAGACCGGAATTATCGTAGCGCACAGCACTCTGTCGAGATGCTAGAGCTTTTGCACTTTGGTCCAAGTCTCGACTAAAGCACTGATGTACTGCATCCTGAGGTGAGGCAAGGTGTGATACTAGAGCCTTTAGACCAGCAAAATTTGCGGAGCCTAATCCTGGCGGTTCTCGAAGTGGTAGAAGTCCTTTCAAGGTAGGTAGAGGGGTATGTGAACGAAGCCGCCGGTCCAAGGGTTCAACCGTATACGCAACAGCAGGGACTGACTCGACTGTCATTGTGCGGTCCAAGATTGCCTGTATTGTGTCGATGTGCGTAGTAAGCTCACCGTTTCGCCGGCAGCTTCTGAAGAGTTTGGTTGCATCCTGCAAATACCTTGGTAGGAGCAAAGTTACACGAGGGACTGCACTACTGCTAGGTCCAGAGAGAGAGTTCGCTGTCAACGGCCATTGATTTAATAAGTAACGCGTGACTGCTTCAACCGCAAGTCGACGTTCTTGGTTGTAATCCTTTTGACGCCGTTTCTCGTAATCGTACTCTTCCTCTCTCCATTGCCTAACAAGATCCACCGATGGGGTGTCTTCCAATGGCTTGCACGACGACTCCAACAATTCTTGGACCTGCTTTCTCGTCGGTTCAATTCCGTCAGATAAGGTATAGGAAGAGTGTGGAGGGGGTGAGATTCCAGCAAATTGAGTGTTGTGGACGAATTGGACGAGAACAGGAATGAGAGCATGGCAATCAGCCCCTTCTGACGACAGGTTTGTATAAGCCAGAGCTGACAAGCTGAAGATGAGCTGATAGCGCTTTCGAACTCTGGAGATAGTTGGATCTCGACAGAGGTTATACAAAGTCAGCCAATTTTTCGAAAGTAATGCGTCAAGAAACCAATCGCAGGAGTAAGAGAGGGAAGGGCCGCTGGTGGACGAACTAGAATTACGTGGACCCTGAAATGACCCATAACGATCGGACCAACGACGTAGAATGTCTATCAACTGGACTCTGGGAGAAGAGATACCGTTGGAGACAGACGACGAAATTTCAAAAATGCGCTTCTCGTCAAGCAACTCCATATCTCGAGCTTGATAAGAGTAATCCATTGTCGTGTGCCCAGTATCTTCAACTCTGAGACCGCTTTTCGCATAGCAACGGAAGTTCCTATAAAGATCGCGCCTCACCAGCCGGTCTGTTTGTCCCTCTGAAGACTCCAGTGAAACACATTCACCTCGGACCTGACTGAGATGTTCACAATACGTCAATATGTCCTGGACCGTGAAGAAGAACAAAGGATGTTGAGACAGGACGGGGAGATCATTCCATTCAATCGCCTGCATGATTGTCATCTTTTGGGGATAAAAGGTCCTTTTAGCAGTAAGAGTTTGGATCCAGTATAGGATTTCCAAGTCCTCAGATTGGACCTTCTGAAATGACAGGGATCGAGCGGAAGTGAGAACCAAAAGCGATTCATGAGTGCCGGTCCTGCGGGTCAAAGGGTCCGGTAAACAATGACTGGTCACTGCATGAAGGTAGGCCTTGTAGAAATGACTCCTGAGGCTGCCATCCCCCTCTAAGCAGCCGATATCGGTCCGAATGGTATATTCATAAAATCGTGCATGTCTGGAAGGCGCGTCTATGGCCGTTTTAACGTGGTGCCCTGAGTCTTTGATCGAAAAGTGTATACGACCATCAGGGATAAGTACTCGTCGTGGTTGCGATGGAATGGAAGGTTTCAGTACCAGCATGTTTTTGAGCCCTACAAGAGTACCGATGGATTGGTCCCAATCCACAACCATACCCGGAAAGTTCACGCACTCCAGATCTCCAGCTTCATTTAGATAGAAGGACAAACGAAAACGAGGAAGGTCGACTTGAAGCTGATTTGCAGTTGTACGCGTAATAGTCAAGTAACGACTGCGCTCCAAAGGCCTGAGCCAATCAGAGATCATTTTGAAAGTAGAGCTGCGCACGTCGACCAGTGTCAGGTCCGATGGCGAGTTCTCTTGAATAGCAAAACTTTCCCCGTTGCGGACAAATTGCACTTTCCAAATTTTGGAGCAAGCAGTCCAAAGAGACGTGAGTGGTCTGAACTCGAGTTCATTTCGTTCCAAGTCTAGCCAGTGCACGTTCTCTTGTACTAGCAGCTCTGGAAAATCTCCTGACAGAACAAGGTGGGGAATCAGCCGAAGGACTCGGTTTTCTTCCAAATGCTTTGCCAAAACTATGAGAACCGTACTTCTCAGCGAAAAGTGGACCTAAAATCAGTAGGAGTCATTACTTGAAGTCACCTTGCATCGGGATTGATAACATACCTGGTGGCCGAGTATGGTAGAACGAGTGGCATAATCGAGCCCTGAATCTGAAGGAATGATGTCGAGTACTCTCTAGAATGTTCAAACTGTTTCAGCTTATGACCTAGCATTAACTCGACTGGGCAAACTCACCGAACCAAAAATTCTGGTAAACGTAGAATGCTCCGTAATTGAGGCGGGCAAACGGCTCAATGGCTTTCCGTCAATGAGCATGCGACCTTCCAAGATGTTCAAATGCACAATCTGGGAGCTGGATTGTCCCTCTGGCTTCGTGGAGGAGTCCACCCATCGTTCATTAGGATACTCTAGAGCTCTCCACGGCACCCCAGGACGAAAAGCAGGCCATATAGCCCCGATAGCGCAATCTACGCCTTGCCTGTCCCCTTTGATACGGGACAGTAGAAGTTGCTCAACAAAATGTGACAATCTTCGGTCACGAAGATGTAACCGCTGAAGAGAAAGTGGGAGGGCTTTCCAAGAAGCTGGTGTATCGTCAAATAGCCGAATGGAGCATTCTAAGAAGACAGAAACATCCTCTGAGCTAATCATCAAGGATTCCAAATGACGTCTGCCTACGTCGTAGGTGCTACGGCAAGCGAATGCCATTTCGCAAATGATGTGCTGTCGCTCAAGAATACGAGTTGAGTCCTGCCCAATCGGCTGCTCCGATGCAAAGCTCTTCAACCAACCAAACGTCGTTTCACGAGCAGAACGTATCAGAGTATAAATATTCTTCTGAACGTCCTTACTCTCTGAACCTTCAAGAAGGCGGCAGCATAAGAGAATGATAGAACGCGCTGTAGGTAATTCCATCCAATTCGAACTGATATCGTTCAGGAGCTGAGTAAGCTCTTCAATGAGACTGCGAGAGAAATGGGGACATAGAAGATCCTCGTGCCATTCCAAAGTATCAGAAGCGGATACGGAACCAATCTGCCATGCTGCTTGCGCTAGCAATAGGTGCACATCTTCCTTGTAGAAGGTAAGATTACGAGCACGTAGTTCTTTGAGCACGTTAAGCCATTGAAGGCGATGTCCGCAACGAAGACTGCCAAAGGGGATGAACTCGTGGAGACTGAGCCGATCGTGACAGTCATACTGGTTAGATATAACGGAATTGGGCGTGTACGTTGTGGAATTAAGCGAAAACTGAAGAGACGAGTAGATCCCTGGCGAGAGCTGAAGAATGCACATAGACGCGATATCGAGGTTGTGGAAAGGATCCGCAGCCCATTTGTTCGTGTTTTTGTCGTAAAGCTGGTAGTGCAACCCATTGTTGACGATGACATTGTCCTCCGAGACCGCTTTCGAGATCTCGATGTGCGCATATTTCGTGCGTATAAACGAAGCAGTGTCCGAAGCCAATGTGATACGCCGCTCGTGATTCCCATTCAGTCCTTTCCATCGCTCCAGTCCAACATATGAGTAAACTCTGTCATAAATCTGGGATTGTACTTGACGACGCCCAGACTCTTCAGACGACATGCACAAGTCATTGAGAAAGGTGTAGGTGGCTTCCCTCCAACAGTTGAATGCATCGGGGCAATTCAATTCGAAGACAGATACCATAGCCATGATATTATCCTCGGGCAAAGGCCATTCGTGAACGTAGATTTCGAGTCGGTCGGCACTTCGCTCAAGGGAGCATTTTTCGCAATAGGAGCTATGAGAACGGCGACGACAACCCCAGCGATCTTCGTACTCATAGTAAGTACACGATAAGCGCCTGGCCTTGCTCACCAGCTCCAAGTACTCGGATCTGAGTCTACGGTACTCCTCGCGTTTGGCATCTCGTTGTCTGCCGGCGTCATCTTCAATGGTTTTCTTCAACCTCTGGAGAGTGACAGATTCGTTGAAAAATCGAACAGCAAAGCTAGAGGTCCCAGCGCTGTCCGTGAAAACAGTTCCTCGGGTAGCATGAGAGTGCCTCTCGCGAATATGACCAAGAAGACGGATCAACTGCTCGATAAAGGATCTTTTTCGGAGGAGAAGAGGCTGGAAAAGCTCGGTAGGGACCTCGGGGGAGTAGTCGGCTAGGAGAGGATGGACGGCGACGACGACTTTGTCCAGTGCGACCCAAAGCTCTAGGAGTGTGAGCATCATGATCGATACATCCTCCTGACTCTCGCCATAATGACCACGGGAAATGCTAAGGTACACCATGAAGATGTTGAATAAGACACCAGGGGCGTCGCTGTCTGTAAGGTGTTGGGACACCCAGACATTAAGGTTTCCTTGCAGGGAGAGTTCCAGGTCAGCTAGACCAAGAGACTTGTCCGTGCTCAAGGCATCTTCCAGCGTACTTTTGTCAGAGTAGCGCTCAAAAGCCTGCAGATTCCGTAAAGGACGAGGTGCCTCATTGGGTATGAATGGTGATGAGGAAGGTGAGGCGTCCTTGTTGTCGAGAACTTTGGTTATAAAGTCACGGGAGTTTTTCAGCGACAAAACGATATCACTGCGAGCGTTGGACCGAAGAGCTTCAGGGTTCCAGGGTAAAGGCACAGTCTGAGCCTCTTGGACTTGTTTCCACCGACGAGAACACAAGTCGTGCATCTTGGAGGTCACAATGTTTGCCCGTGCAACCAGAGGTCCTGGGATCGAGTCCTGCAGCTTATGCACGCGAGCTGCGATCTTGATGCTCATACAAGAAAGAAGCTCGCTGTCGCATTTGGCCTGGATCGCCTGTTCCAACGTGTCCAGCATGAAATGAATCATGAAAACTTTGTATTCGGGCAAGTTGGTCTGCAAAGTGACGCGAAGAACAATCCAAATCATACTCCGTCTCCAAGGCTTCCCTTTTCCACCCATGAGAACCTCGTCTGCCATTCTCTTGGAAATCCGAGTAACTTGGGCAGGTTTTCCAATGCCGCGAAGTATACCGGTCAATAACGTGGTGATATAGCGTGGATGGGAGGAATCCTTCTCTTCAACAACGGTGGAACCGGCCTTCTGAGTGGTAGCGACAGAATCCAGGACGTCTGAATTCATTTGAGCGAGAAAGGATGAAAACTCCTCGCGGAAGTAGGGGTCATTGAAAGAGGTATTGGGAATAGAGATCGCGGGACCAGGAAATGTGCGCAGAATTTTCCCTTCACCCTGCATGACGACTTTTCTAGGAGGAGTAACCTCGAAGGACTCTACGACAACCTCTCCGGATAATCTCCGGACGATAACGCCAGCATTCTGAGCTCTGATGAGAAACGCTCGTACAGCTGTAGACGGGCACGTTAGCATACAGAATGACGACTCTAAAAGATATACATACATCCTTCACGCATGGTACTAAACGACGCTTTGATGTTGCTGACGGACAGACTCTCGGACTGTTGGGACTTCGAGATTGCCCCCAGCATAGCTTCCAGCTCAAACCAACTCTGATCCCCTTGAAAATCTAGATGAATACGATAACTTCAAGCTGAATCGGGTCAGACTCACCAGATCGACCTCGCTCCTGCACAAAACCCTTGAAAGACGTCAAGACGTTTTCACATAGAAAATGTTCGTTCTCTATAGTGTAATCGTCTTTCTGAGGGAGTTTTGGAGGCAAGAAAACGTGGTGGATGATGTACTCCAGCTCAGACATGACGGGGAGGTCAAAGAGTGGATGAGAGCTGCTATGGGACTTCGAATACTGTATCATTTCAATCGATTCGTCTGGTCACAGGTCACAGGCCCAAAAATTGACGAAATTTTTGGGCCAGTCACAGGTCACAAAGGCCATTGACGAATTGTCCAGGCGGTGACCCCTGGATTTTATGCCCAAAAAAGGAAAATTTTCGTCGCCTTCGGCGGAAAATCTGTGGTGATCACAGGTCCCACCAGTGATTGACGAAATTTTTATTCCGTTTGCGCGGTCACGGTCACACCCCTCTGACGAATCGAAATGGTACAGTACCCAAACAAACACGAGGCAGTCGGCGTCTCTGTACGTTATTCAGAGAACACCGACGCCCACGAAGGCACAGCTTCCATTCCTTCTCGAGTGCGATGTAGTGGCTTCAATAGGCGCCTCAGTCATAAGATGCTTTCGATATGACTATATTTATCCTCCATGGTGCCAGAAGCAGTCGGAAAGCGGTAGATGGAATCCCAAGACACCATGGTTTTACTAGATCTGTACTGCGCGTGGACAGTTGTGACTAAAGCCCCTAAAACAGTCAAGATAACATCAGAAAAGATTGAAGAAAGGCCTATTTATACTGACCTATCCCGTCCAATAGCTATGCCTCGATACATGTGTAGGGTGAATCCACGACTTGTGTGCTCAAAAAACAACTTGACTATGGCGTTTCTAACTTCGAAAATACCTGCCAAAGGTCTATGTCCCGTGGAATAGCAGCTGCCAGTGTGGCAACTGGCATTTGGCGGAACTTGCTGCCGTTGCTACACACACTAGACTGCCGCCGTCTCTGTGCTATTCAGAGAACAAAAGCCAACGCCCACAGATGTACAGCTTCCTTGTCTTCTCGAGTGTGACACCGGGAGAATTTAATGACTTCGATAGGCGCGTAGAAGCGGTAGATGGAATACCAAGACACCGGATTTTTACTGGATCTTTACTGCGCATGGACAGTTGTGACTAAAGCCCTGTCAAGATAACATCAGAAAAGATTGAAGAAAGGCCTATACTGACCTATCCCGTCCAATAGCTATGCCTCGATACATGTGTAGGGTGAATCCACAGAGCAACTGGCAAAGCTTGAGCCTAGTTGCAGTTCTTGGAAGTCAGGATGCAAGAAGCGTTTTCCCACAATCAGAAAAATATAAGCGCACATAAATTTCTTCGCTTTCCCCCACTGCAGCATCATGAGTAATGGCTTAGACGAAGCCCAAGGCAATGAATGAGTCAATGAGTAAGTAGTCTTGCCGACCACATCAAACATCCGACCTCAACGGCTACGGCGACCACGAATCCCTCTTCTACCCACCCAACCTTCCACTCACCACCTCTCTCGAAATCGGCAACCTCCCCATCCTCGATGCCATCCGCAACTCTCTCTTCCCACTCTTACCAAACGGTCACTACCTCACCGTCATGCACGATAAACTCGAAATCCTCAACGCAGGCGGCAGCATGGGTCCTCAATCCCGTGCATTATGAAACGACGGGCGGGTAGCTACTATTAGCGTTACGTTGCCCGTCCGTTTCCGAGGCGGAGCCCTCATTGTCCGTGATGCTGAGGGGAACGAAGAAAAATTCTATGGACGTGGAGGCAAAAACGGAGATATGGAATGGATGGCTTTTGGTGCTGATTGTGAATATGAGGTTGAGACCGTTCAGATAGGGTGTAGGATTACGGTACTTTATGGGGTTTATCTCAAGACGTTTGGGCCGTCGGGTGTGACAAATACCGAGCCGCTGATCAGTCCGAGTGATCAGTTTTTGGATTTGTTGAGCCCGGTGTTGAATATGTCGAGAGGGAGGAAGATTGCGTTTTATGTTGGGAATGATTATGGGGCTCGTCCTTCGGAAGTGGTTGCGGAGACTTTGGTGCCCATGGTGAGTGTTTGGTGTTGTACTCTTCTCTTAGTCTCATAACTGACTGATACCGATGAAAACAGCTTAAAGGAGGCGACTCCCTCCTCTACCATGCCCTCAAGCTCTACAAACTCGTACCTGAACTCCACTGGTCAGCAGGAGGGTACATCTGGCCTGTAGACCGTACCGTCGAGATCGCCGATGAGCAAACCCACGGCGGTAGTCCAGCATCACGTATGGCGGCTCTTTCCCTTCTCGAACGCGATTCCCAACAACGACGTGGTATGCCGGGGCACTCCAGCCGTTAGAGGACCCTTCAGCATTGCTGGTAGTGTTTACTCTGATGCTGGGCTTTCTGCTCATGAGGAAGATTTGGCTATTCGGGACTCTTTGAGGTTTAGAGTGCAGGAAAGCGGTGCTGTACCTCTTGCAGAGTCGGAGATTGTTCTTATGACAGATTGGAATTTGCCTACGCAGGTGATGGGGAAGGAGAGGGTACCCTTTGTCGCTGGAGGAGAGATGGAGAAGTTGGTGGTCAATGCGTTGATGGTTGTGTTTGTGCCTTGATATATATGTGTGCTAGTCTCGGGCCAGCTTTGCTCTTTCGTTTTTTTCTTCTTCAATGGTCTTTCCTCTACTAATTGTACTTGCATGCTCTGGACGATTACTCATGTATAGTACGCCGGTCCTCGTTTCTTCCCCTTTGCTATCGTGCGATATATGGTTGATAGTAGCTACCTTGTACAAATAATAGTCCTCGCTAACATCAGTTATAAAACTCATTGTAAGCAGTAAAAAAAGCAAAAGAGTACAGAAGAAACGAGACGCTGGAGGATAAAAGTCCTCAAGATTTTCGTCCTGTCAGACTGAACGTCAAGCTAGATTTCTGCTTCACAATGAGCATAATCTCGTCATCTTACGAAGAAGAAACTTACCATCATTCAGAAAATCCTCCTGCACCAGTATCCTTCCACGGACAATCTTCCCAATATGCGTCAAACTATACCCCGACCCTTTTCGACGAGATCCAAACAGCTCAATAAGAGCAGGCAAAGGGCTACTCTGGAACGGACACAGCAGTTGCATATCTCCATTTCTATGCTCTGACTTGACAAAACCGTCGCTTTGATATACTGCCCTCTCCGAAGCGTCTTGACTTGGTAGATACAATCCCAGGAATGCGCAGAGCTCCTCATACGTCTTCCAATCACGCAAGTACAACTGGCCAGCGAATAGATTAAGCTGGATGATCATTCGCCGTCCTGGTGGTTTCCAAGAAGGGGGGAGAGGAGGGATAACGTGGAAATCGAGGTCCTCAAATGAACGTTGCGATTGCGTTACACGAGGAGCATAGAGGTGGAGATGTAGACCAGCTGTGTTTCTGGCGATGTTTGAGCGTAGCTTGTTAGCTTCGTAAGGACTGATGACAACAAGAGCGGGTGTAGAATCCGCTAGATGGCCTCCCGATACAATCCAGGTCACTGGGCGCATGTAATCATCTATGGCGGGCTCCAAACCTTTGATCGTGCGGGCGAAATCTACAGTGCAGAGCAGCCCTGGTGACCATACTCGACGATTAGGTATGGAGGGTACCGGTAGATATCTGAAGAGTGGGATAAATGACTTGGATTGGGCACTGGCAGGAATAATGCCATTTTGTAGGAAACGTTCGACTTCAGGGTCTATATGGTGCGTTTCTGGATGCTTCCTCGGAGGTCGTTGTACCTGACGTTCTACCTCAATCTCGTTGGCTACTTCTCGTTCCTGCTCCTCGTCCACGCTGGTTTGCGACACGCTCTGCGCAAGGCTCCATCCCAGCTTTTGGCATCGCTCATCCAACTCACGGTATTCTTCTGTTCTGAAGTCTACGTGTTGGAAGGTATTCTCCTTATCACCGATGCCATACATCTCCTCCAGAGTCTGAGCCTCGCGCTGCAACCAGGGTGAAAGATCGGAGGAATTAAGTGAAGAATTAAATGTATCCCATGCCTTCTTCCTCTCGATGTAATCAATTCCTTGTTTGAGCCAGTGCGGGCCATAGTGCTGGATCTCTGCTATGGTCTCCTCACATGCCCATTTCAACACATCGCAGGATGAGACCGGCGTCTGCGCATCCAGCCCTGCATTATGGCGAATCTTCTGATCGATGTCAAAAGGCGCAAAGAACGTCACTGATTGTCCATGACCAAGTTTCCTCATGCGCATACAACCTGTAATTGCCGGTCAGGAAATGTCCTTCAAGGACGGTGAGACATTGCTTACCTTGAGCCAACCTATCCTTAGTGACCTTTAGACCCAGAGTCACTGCCGCTCGATACTCTCTAGGTAACTTCAAATCTGTTCCTCGGGTATGGGCATCATCAAGGTATACCAAACATTTGCCCAACTGGCCCTTGAACTGGGATGACATTAGGGGCTCGACATTATCCTGACGGTCAATGACCATCAACCGGTCTCCCTCATCAAAAAATACTGCCGCAGAAACCGATGCGTCATCGTGGAGAAGCAGCCATTTCTTCGCTACCTGCTTGTTGACCAGGTCCAGGATCTGAGCGCCAACATCAAGGAGAACCCGAATTTGTAGAGGCTGGCTGACAATGAGCTTCAGAAAGTCTTCAGCAAGTAAGTTCTCATTATCAGGCCCCTTCGCACAGTGGTATTGGTTGTTTTCTGGTTGAAGCAGGTAGCTGAGAACCTGGGCGTTGGTCGCTTCTTGATTGAGTGGATCACATTGTGATATCGTCGTAGGCAGTAACCATTGACTGTCTTTCGTGCCGCTGAACCCTGTCGTGACATATGTCTTGGCTTCGGCAAGGTCCCAACCACAGGTCGTCAGCTTCTTCGGAAATTCTTTGGCGTATTTGGGGAAGACTATATGAGAAAGGAAAAAGTTGATGACAGAGCGGTTGCGAGAAAGATGTGGGATAATGACGTCGAGACGTTGGGCTGGATCCTTCAGGTTGACTCCACTGAGATTGGTAGGGACATTTGGTGACGTGTTTTGAGCCCATTGCGCATACTCTGCTGAAGGGTTGTCGGACTTCATTAGAATTTCGAAGCAGGAGTCTAGTTGGCCTGGTGTCAGTCCACCATAATAGTATGAGAGGTATGTCAGGCAAATGGCTACGTCGGGGTGACCAAATTCGGCTCTGAGTGACGGCACGTCTTTTGCTCGATATGGGACAGCCAGCAGAGTTCGACGTTGATCTAGACCATAATCGACACGCCAACGTCGCTGCTTCAGAACATGGGAAAGTACTCCATGAGCGAACAGACCGCGCAGCAGCAAGAGCGCCTTCCATATAGCTGTTTCTTGACAATAATGCAGTAAACGGGGCAACTGGGACTGGTCCACATCTCTCCGCCGTATGAAAATATAAGATTCTTCCTTCAACTCCTGCGGCAGACGTTCAAAGGCATAAGACGACAGCCTTCCTTCTTGCATAATGCTCTTCATTATGCGAGACAACAGTTCCTCCTCAGCATCTGGTTCCATTATCTGTATGATTGGAAACTCTCCAGAACTTGCATCCCGAACATGAACTCCACGAGGAAAAAGACACTGGACGTCTTTCGCATGGCGAAGCAACAGCGTAAATATATCCTGTACCATGATCCATCTATTTGGATGATTTTCCAAGAGACTCTGCTTGCCGGCAGTGTATATGAGTTGGTAGCGGCTATGAAGGATTTCGTCGCTCTCATCAAGGATATCGCGTGAGTGCTGGCATAACCACCGATGCGAGTCGAGAAGATTCTGACTGACGGCATCTAGCACCCCAGGCTGTCGGCTGACAAGACGGTCCAGACCCATCAAACGAAAGGATAGAACGTGTTCAGGCTGGACTACAAGGACACCACCCTCTCTCATACACTCCTGGTACAAGTCTTGTATCCTCTTCGTCAGGTTGATGTCCACCTTCAAGTCGCGGGAGAATGGCATGTAAAATACGCGGCGGTTGGCCAATCCACTGACTCGGTCCACCAAAAGCTGGAACATTTGTGGAGAAAGTGCCTTGAGGACGATGACCCGGACAAGCTTATTGCCATCGGAGAGAGAGGTTGCAATCATGGGAACAATGACCGACGATTTTCCTTCGCCCATATTCAGCTGCAAGACTGAGTTGGCAGAATTGGATGGATTCATCATTTCCCTTGCAACCTGCACTTGTATGTCTCGCGCCAGAAAATTACCGGTGATCTATGAAACAGAAAGTGGTATGTCAACCTCTCGCCAAGTTATTGAGCTTCTGAGTGCCTCACCTGGATTAAGAGCCAGTCCACATCGTTCAATCCAATCGGTCTGTCATTATCCATCTCTTTCCTAACGCCGTCTGGATCATTGACACAATGCAGATATTGCAGACGCATTGATCGCTGATACTGAATAATTGATTTCCCGTAATTCTGAATGGAATCCACCCATTCTGGTCCAAGCTGTCCTCGTTGATCAAAGGATAATAATCGCAGTAGAGTATGAGGCGTCATGGAAGGCCATAGCCCAGTGGTGGCGAGAAGGCGTTCTACTCCTTCCACACTGGGCAAGAGGACAGAGGTGATGAGATTGTAAAAGTTCTCCATTTCTGTGAGGCATTTCTCCACATATAATCTGAAAGATTCCCCATCATATGGTAGAAGACCGGAGTTATCGTAGGGCACAGCACTCTGTCGAGATGCTAGAGCTTTTGCACTTTGGTCCAAGTCTCGACTAAAGCGCTGATGCACTGCATCCTGAGGTGAGGCAAGGTGTGATACCAGAGCCTTTAGACCAGCAAAATTTGCGGAGCCTAATCCTGGCGGCTCTCGAAGTCGTAGAAGTCCTTTCAAGGTAGGTAGAGGGATATGTGAACGAAGCCGCCGGTCCAAGGATTTAACCATATACCCAACGGCAGGGGCCGACTCGACTCTCATTGTGCTATCCAAGATTGCCTGTATTGTGTCGATGTGCGTAGTAAGCTCACCGTTTCGCCGGCAACTTCTGAACAGTTCAGTTGCATCCTGCAAATACCTTGATCGGAGCAAAGTTACACGAGGGACTGCACTCTTGCTAGGTCCAGAGAGAGAGTTTGCTGTCAACGGCCATTGATTTAATAAGTAACGCGTGACTGCTTTAACCGCAAGTCGACGTTCTTGGTTGTAATCCTTTTGACGCCGTTTCTCGTAATCGTACTCTTCCTCTCTCCATTGCCTAACAAGATCCGCCGATGGGGTGTCTTCAAATGGCTTGCACGACGACTCCAACAATTCTTGGACCTGCTTTCTCGTCGGTTCAATTCCGTCAGACAAGATATAGGAAGAGTGTGGAGGGGGTGAGATTCCACCGAATCGTGTGTCGTGAGCGAATTGGACGAGAACAGGAATGAGACCATGGCAATCAGCCTCTTCTGACGACATGTTTGTATAAGCCAGAGCTGACAGGCTGAATATGAGCTGATAGCGCTTTCGAGCCCAGCAGACAGTTGGATCTCGACAGAGGTTATACAAGGTCAGCCAATTTTCCGAAAGTAATGCGTCAGAAAACCAATCGCATGAGTAAGAGAGGGAAGACGCGCTAGTGAGTGGACTAGAACCATGTGGACCCTGAAATGACCCATAATTGGACCAACGACGTAGAATGTCCATCAACTTGACTCTGGGAGAAGGGATACCGCTGGAGACAGACGAAGAAACTTCAAAGATGCGCTTCTCGTCATGCAACTCCATATCTCGAGCATTATAAGAGTAATCCATTGTCGTGCGCCCAGTATCTTCAACTCTGAGTCCGCTTTTCGCATAGCACCGGAAGTTCCTATAAAGATCGCGCTTCACCAGCCGGTCTGTATGTCCCTCTGAAGACTCCGGTGAAACACGTTCACCTCGGACCTCACTAAGACGTTCACAATACGCCAATATGTCCTGGACTGTGAAGATGAACGAAGGATGCTGAGACAGGACAGGAAGATCATTCCATTCAATCGCCTGCATGATTGTAATATTTGGGGGATAAAAGGTCCTTTTGGCAGTGAGAGCTTGGATCCGGCATAGGATTTGCAAGTCCTCGGATTGGACATTCTGGAATGACAGGGATCGGGCTGAAGCGAGAATTACAAGCGATTCATGAGTGCCGGTCCTACGGGTCAAAGGGTCCGGTAAACAGTGACTAGTCACGGCATGAAGGTAGGCCCTGTAGAAATGACTCCTGAGACCACCATCCCCCTCTAAGCAACCGATATCAGTCCGAACGGTATACTCATAAAATCGTGCATGTCGGGAAGGTGTGTCTATGCTGATTTCGACGTGATGTTCTTTGTCTTTGGTTGAAAAGCGTATATGACCGTCAGGAATAAGCACCCGTTGCGGTTGCGATGAAATAGAAGATTTCTCGGTCCTCGAGAGCCCGTACAATTTTGAAGAACAGAGAACCAACATGCTTTTGAGCCCTACAAGAGTACCGATGGATTGGACCCGATCTACAACCATACCCGGAAGGTTCACGCACTCCAACTCTCCTGCCTCGTTCAAATAGAAAGAAAGGCGAAAACGAGGAAGGTCGACTTGAAGCCGCTTTGTAGTTGTGCGTGTAATCGTCAAGTAACGACTATGCTCTAAAGGCCTGAGCCGGTCAGAGATCATATGGAAAGTAGAGCTGCACACGTCGACCAGTGTCAGGTCCGCTGGCGAGTTTTCCTGAATTGCAGCGCTTGCCTCGTTGGGAACAAATTGCACTTTCCAATTTTTGGAGCTGGCAGTCCACAGAGACGCAAGGGGTCTGAACTCGAGCTCGTTTCGTTCCAGATCTAGCCAGTGCACATTCTCTTGTACCAGCAACTCTGGAAAATCTCCTGATAGAACATGGTGGGGAATTAGCCGAAGGACTCGATTTCCTTCCAAATCCTTTGCCAGAACTATGAGATCCGAGTTTCTCAGTGAAAAGTGGAGCTGAAGCCGTAGGAGTCATTACTCTGAAGTACGCATGCATTGATATTGATAACGTACCTGGTAGCCAAGTATGGTGGAACGAGTGGCATAATCGAGTCCTGAATCTGAAGGAATGATGTCGAGTACTCTCTAGAATGTAGAAAATTACTCAGTTTATGATCTAGCATTAACTTGACTGAGGAAACTCACCGAACCAAAACTCCTTATAAATGTGGAATGCTCCGTGATTGAGGTGGGCAAACGGCTCAATGGCTTTCCGTCAATGAGCATCCGGCCTTCCAAGATGTTCAAATGCACAACCTGAGAGCTGGATACCGCCTGTCGCCTTGTAGAGGAGCCCAACCATCGTTCATTAGGATGATCTAGAGCTCTCCACGGCATCCCAGGACGATAAGCAGGCCATATAGCTGAGATAGCCCAATCTACCCCTTGCTTGTCCCCTTTGATACGGGACAGTAGAAGTGGCTCGACAAAATGTGACAATCTTCGGTCACGAAGATGCAAGCGCTGAAGAGAGAGTGGAAGGGCTTTCCAAGAAGCTGGTGTATTGTCAAATAGCCGAACGGAGCACTCCAAGAAGACAGAAACATCCTCCGAGCTAATCATCAAGGATTTCAAATGACACCTGTCTACGTCGTAGGTGCTACGGCAAGCGAATGCCATTTCGCAAATGATGCGCTGTCGCTCAAGAACACGAGCTGGGTCCTGCCCAATCGGTTGCTCCTCCGATGCAAAGCTCTTCAGCCAACCAAACGTCGTTTCACGAGCAGAACGTAGCAGAGTATAAATATTCTTCCGAACCTCCTTACTCTCTGAACCTTCAAGAAGGCGACAGCATAAGAGAATGATAGACCGCGCTGTAGGTAATTCCATCCAATTAGAACTGATATCGTTCAGGAGCTGAGTAAGCTCTTCAATGAAACTGCGAGAGAAATGGGGACATAGAAGATCCTCGTGCCATTCCAAAGCATTAGAAGGGGATACGGAACCAATCTGCCATGCTGCTTGCGCCAGCAATAGGTGCACATCTTCCTTGTAAAAGGTGAGATTGCGGGCACGAAGTTCTTTGAGCATGTTAAGCCATTGAAGACGATGTCCACAACGAAGACTGCCAAAGGGGATAAACTCGTGGAGGCTGAGCTGATCATGACAGTGATACTGGTTGGATATAACGGAGTTGGGCGTGTATGATGTGGAATTAAGCGAAAATTGAAGAGACGAGTAGATCCCTGGCGAGAGCTGAAGAATGCACATAGACGTGATATCGAGTTTATGGAAAGGATCCGTAGCCCACTTGTCCGTGTTTTTGTCGTAAAGTTTGTAGCGTAACCCATTGTTGACGATGACATTGTCCTCCGAGACCGCTTTCGAGATCTTGATGTGCACATATTTCGTGCGTTTGAACGAAGCCGTGTCCGAACCCAATGTGATACGCCGCTCGCGATTCCCATTCAGTCCTTTCCATTGCTCCAGTCCAATATACGAGTAAACTTTATCATAAATCTGGGATTGTACCTGGCGACGCCCAGACTCTTCAGACGACATGCACAAGTCATTGAGAAAGGTGTAGGTTGCTTCCCTCCAACAGTTGAATGCATCGGGGCAATTCAATTCGAAGACAGATACCATAGCCATGATATTATCCTCGGGCAAAGGCCATTCGTGGACGTAGATTTCAAGTCGGTCAGCACTTCGCTCAAGGGCGCATTTTTCGCAAGAGGAGCTATGAGAACGGCGACGACAACCCCAGCGATCTTCGTACTCATAGTAAGTACACGACAAGCGCCTGGCCTTGCTTACTAGCTCCGAGTACTCGGATCTGAGTCTACGATACTCCTCGCGTTTGGCATCTCGTTGTCTGCCAGCGTCATCTTCAATGGTTTTCTTCAACCTCTGGAGAGTGACAGATTCGTTGAAAAATCGAACAGCAAAGCTAGAGAACCCAGCGCTGTCCGTGAAAACAGTTCCTCGGGTAGCATGAGAATGCCTGTCGCGAATATAACCAAGAAGACGGATCAACTGCTCGATGAAGGATCCTTTTCGGAGGAGAAGAGGCTGGAAAAGCTCGGTAGGGACCTCGGGGGAGTAGTCGGCTAGGAGAGGATGGGCAGCGACGGCGACTTTGTCCAGTGCAACCCAAAGCTCTAGGAGTGTGAGCATCATGATCGATACATCCTCCTGATTCTCGTCGTAATGACCACGGGAAATGGTAAGGTACACCATGAAGATGTTGAATAAGACACCGGGGGCGTCGCTGTCTGTAAGGTGTTGGAACACCCAGACTTTAAGGTTTCTTTGAAGGGAGAGTTCCAGGTCGGCTAGAGCAAGAGACTTGTCCGTGCTCAAGGCATCTTCCAGCGTACTTTTGTCAGAGTAGCGCTCAAAAGCCTGCAAATTCCGCAGAGGACGAGGCGCATGATTAGGTGTAAATGATGATGGGGAGAGTGAGGCATCCTTGTTGTCGAGAACTCTGGTTAAAAAGTCACGGGAGTTTTTCAGTGACAAAATGGTGTCACTGCGAGCGTTGGACCGAAGAACTTCCGGGTCCCAAAGTAAAAGCTGAGCCTGGGCATCCTGGACTTCTTTCCACCGACGAGAACACAAGTTGTGCATCCTGGAGGTTACAGTGTTTGCCCGTGCAACCAGAGGACCTGGGATTGAGTCTTGTAGCTTATGCACGCGAGCTGCAATTTTGATGCTCATACAAAGAAGCAGCTCGCTGTCGCACTTGGCCTGGATCGCCTGTTCCAACGTGTCCAGCATGAAATGAATCATGAAAACCTTGTATTCGGGGAAGCTGGTCTGCAAAGCGACGCGAAGGACAAGCCAAATCATACTCCGTCTCCAAGGCTTCCCTTTGCCATCCATGAGAACCTCGTCTGTCATTCTCTTGCAAATCCGAGTAACTTCGGCAGGTTTCCCAATGCCACGAAGTATACCGGTCAGTAACGTGGTGATATAGCGTGGATGGGGGGAATCCTTCTCTTCAACGACGGTGGAGCCAGCCTTCTGAGTGGTTGCGACGGAATCCAGGACGTCTGAATTCATCTGAGCGAGAAAAGATGAAAACTCTTGACGAAAGTAGGGGCTGTCGAAGTAGGGGTCGTCGAAAGAGCCGTTCGGAATGGAAATGGCGGGACCGGGAAAGGTGCGCAGGATTTTTCCTTCACCCTGCATGACGACTTCTCTTGGAGGAGTAACCTCGAAGGACTCTACCACAACGTGTCCAGATAACTTCCGGACAATGACACCAGCATTCTGAGCTCTGATAAGAAACGCTCGTACAGCTGCAGACGGGTACGTTAGCGTACAAAATGACAGCTTCAAGAGACACACATACATCCTCTGTGCATAGTGCTAAACGACGCCTCGATTTTGCTGGCGGACAGACTCTCTGACTGTTGGGACTCCGAGATTGCCTCCAGCATGGTTTCCATTTCAAGCCAACTCTGATTACCTTGAAAAGCATAGATGAGTATGATAACCAAGCTGAACAGAGTCAGACTCACCAGATCGACCTTGTTCCTTTACAAAACCCTTGAAAGACTTCAAGATATTTTCACATAGAAAGTGTTCGTTCTCTATCGTGTAATCGTCGTTCTGAGGCAGTTTTGGAGGCACGAAAACGTGATGGATGATGTACTCCAGCTCAGACATGACGGGGAGGTCAAAGAGTGGATGAGAGCTATCAGACTTCGAGTACCCTTGTAGCCTATACACGAGGTTGCCCGGGTAGTGTGCATCGCAAATCGTATTTAGGGGGTAGCAGCTTGGCAGGTGGCAGAACTGGCAGGTGACAACGGGAACGGAGGTTGCCGCAGATAATTCCACAACTTCTGCGTGCATTATACTCTCTTTGTATGTCCTAAATCCTTCAAAATATCAAATCTCTTCATTGAAGCCCTTGTGCTCCGCTCCCCAACCACTCCCCTGTCCACATTGGTGAGCTCGTTGAAGAATATCAGTCTATGTTCCCGTGGTAGAATGGCAACTGGCATTTGGCAGATCTTGCTGCCGTTGCTACGTACACCAAGCTGTCGCCGTTTGTGTGTATTAATCAGAGAACAAAACCAACGCCCACAGTTGTGCAGCTTCCTTTCCTTCTCGAGTGCGACGCCGGAAGATACGCGCATAGGATGTTTTCTATATGACCATATTTGTCTCCTCTGTGGTGCTAGAAGCAGTCGGATGGTAGATGGAATCCCAAGACATCGTGTTTTTGCTGGATCTTTACTGCGCGGACAATTGTGACTAAAGCCCAAACGTTAAAACTGTCAAGATAACGTCAGAAAAGATTGAAGAAAGGCTTATCTATACCGACCTAGTAACCCGTCCAATAGCTATGCATTGATACCATGTGCAGGGCGAGTCCACGGGGGAACTGACAAAGCTTGAGCCTAGTTGCAGTTCTTGGAGTCGGGAAGCAAGAAAGCTTTTCCCACAATCAAAAAAAACCATAATTTCTTCGCTCCTTCGAATTCCTAGTGCAGCATCATCTTAGACGAAGCCCAGGGCAATGAATGAGTCAATGAATAAGTAGTCTTGGTTTCCTAAAGTCCATACTAC
Organism: Tetrapyrgos nigripes; assembly: GCA_013368315.1. Taxonomy (NCBI): domain Eukaryota; kingdom Fungi; phylum Basidiomycota; class Agaricomycetes; order Agaricales; family Campanellaceae; genus Tetrapyrgos; species Tetrapyrgos nigripes. Next base: position 102,011 of record JAACJM010000122.1, read on the forward strand.
CTAGCAGAGTACAATTGCAATGTAAGAAAAAAGAGATATATGCGGCCCCATTCCTTCATCATCAGACACATGCGATTAAAGAATGCAGGATTGTATGTATGAAAAAAGAGAGCGAAAAATGTATATGAGGCTAGTCCGTAACATAATTAGAAATGAGAGGGAGGATGATATTGTAGAGACAGAGAAGAATGATTCGTCCAGTCCAGACAAGATAACAAAGCAAAAAACCAACAGTCAAGTCAACAGCGTAACATACCATACCCAAGGGTCAAAGAGTCATATCGAGAGGTAAATGATGAAATTAGCTGGCTTGCTGAGCCAGGCATCTATCTATAGCAGCATTGATCATTCCCTTCCTAGACGTGAGGTCCATGCCAAACTGTTCCTCTAATTGCCGCCGCAGTTCACGCTTGGTGACAGAATTGAGGTCAGCAAAACGCAACAAGTCTTGGACAGCACGCTCCAGCTCTGCATCTGATGGAGAGCCAACATGCGGAGATCCGTCTGGACTGCCGGTAAGAGGCATAGGCATGTCGAGGTAGTTGGTGGTCGGTCTTGACGGTGTAGGTTGGTAGAGCATGCCGCTACCTGTCATGTCTGGCATCATGGGCATTCTGGCAAGCTGTGATTGAGGAGTATTACGTCCAGACTGATAACCAGGGGGTGGATGCATCATCATCTGCATCTGCATCTGTGAAGGCGAAGGAGAGTAACTCCTTTGAGGATCGTAGTACGTTTCGCGGCCATAGAGAGAAGCTGTCTGAGACTCGGCGTAGCCCTCGCCCTTGAACTTGGACGGCGGTACCCAGGAGCCGATACTGTGGTTAGATTCCTTGTCCCATAATTCGTTTTCCTGGAGACAGCGGTCAGCATGAAGGTAAGAATATCAAGGTAAGGGAACGCACGTAATCACTCCAGGACTTCAACGGAATAGAACGAGGATCAAATTTGCCTTCATCCTGCGCAAGAAAGGAAGGATATCAGCAAATGGCAATACGCGAGAACATCTAATACTCACATGAACGATGACCCTCTTTCCGGATTCTCCCAAAACCACACGCGTTTGACCCCAAGAGAAGTCGTCCATCCTCCAGAACGAGTAGAGCGGCAACGCAAAAGAGAAGATGGGAATAGCGAGGATATAGAAAACCATCCATCCAATCATATCCCACTTGCGTCGCAGAATGAAGACGAGAGCTTGTAGACCGTAGATGGCGGCAAGCATGATAATAGAAGTCACGGGAATGGTACTGTCGTTGTGAACGATCGAGTAGATGAGATAGATAATCTGGAAGACAAATGTCAGCATTGTTAGGAGCGTAAGAACTTTCCGACACTCACGTATGCTAGAGTCACAGGTTGTGTGACAGTGGAAACCAAATCGATCATGACTACAAACCTCATGGAGAAACAACAGAAACCACAAAGCTGCTCCAAAAAGACAAGCTCGCCCAAATTGTGAACGGTAGAGTTGATCCAACGTCGACGTTGCGACACCAACACCTTCCAATCATCTGGAGCGACAGTATAGGCATGAGCATCACGGACAAACTGGGTCTTGCAGAGGGGGAAATGCTTCAACAACAACGTCGTCAAGTAACGATCTTCACCCAAGTGGAGAAGGTTCTTCATGTGAAGCGTATCGACCCGGTTCTCGGAGTAGTCGTGGATGATCTGGTTGGAGATGAAGAGCGGCTTGTGGGTATCCGGTGTACGAAGGCGATACATCGTGAAACAACCGGGAAGACAAGTGACTGAACCGAAAAGACTCTCGAAAGACTTGGCCAAATGATGGGAGATGAAGTATTCGTAGACCTGTAACAATTGTATTAGAATATGGTAGCATCGAAAAGAGTTACCACTACGTACCTGCATCATAGTGATAATGGACTTCTTGGCATTGGCCAGTTCCGTCTCACCACAAACACCCAAAAGCTTCTTGTCACGAATCATGCTGTACATTGACGGGATTGAGAACAGGTAACATGACAAGACGAAAGGACTACTCACGCAGAAATCAGACGATTAACCGAGAATGGGTCAACAGTAGTATCGGCATCAACGGTAAGTAAGTACTCGTAGAACGTTGGGTTGACACCAATAACATTCTTGATCTGGTGGTACATCTCCAGCTCCATAGGATTCATCGGTGCGTTGAAGTGGACCTTTGAAATGAACGAGTCAGTCTCCAAGAGCTCCGTTATGACATTTGGAAACCCACCTTGTTCAAGAAATGCATCAAAACCATTTGAGAGTCACGCTTTCCACGATTTCCAGGACGAGATCGTTCACTAGGTTTACCAACCTTGACGATGACAAGGTAAGGCACGACATGTCCTTTGCACTCGTACAGTCCAGAGTAAATTTTACCCATGTTGTGTTGTTTAGCACCCTCTCCCAGAGACAAGAAACTGAGAGGCTCAGGGTCAAGGTTGGGGTCTGCACCGAGGATGTCCAAGACAATACGAGGAGTCGGGCGGTCATTTCCTGAACCGACAATCATACCATCACAAATGACGACGATGAGTTTACGCTTGTCGTCGTACTTCAACTGCGCCAACGAGTCAATGGTTCGTCGCAACTCGGTATCTCCCTCCGTATAACAAGGCACCTGGCAAATGACAAACTTGTCGTGGTCTTCTGGAGCACGTACTGCTCCAAAGTTGATGGATGCCAAGAATTTGAAACCGATGACGGAAACCATGATGATGGAGATGGCGAGCAAGATGTACGTGGCGAAGAGACATTGCGGGGAGTTACGGTTGTCAACCTTGCCGGCGAGGAAGAGGTTTCGCAGACAGACCTTCTGCCTTGCAAGGACATCTTCACCAATACGACCACCCAGGTTATTCAAGTCCTTGGTAATATCCCCACCAGCGTTGAATTTGAAGAGGTCAATGACACTCTCGTGCATGAAGTTTTTTATTAACGTCATTGGCGTTCACGTTGAATCCAGGTGGACCTTTTATGGATCGGTCGGCAGAGACGTAGGACGTAACGTCGTAGACCATTCCATTGTAGATGGCCATGGACTTTCCTTGGGAAGCAAAGCTCCTCACTTCCTTGGTCTTGAGACCCACGAAACCAACGCGAGCACTATACCGCATCCTGACCATTTGCTCGAAATACCAATCCGGTCTCGAGTCGTTGGTGTTGATACGAAAGTCATGATACTGTGTGTTAGGGTCCGATGTGTTAGCGGTGTCCATGAATACGAAGGGGCTAACGGAACCGTCTACACCGTTGCAAAGAGCGCTAATCTGGAATGTGTCTCAGTACCAAATAACAAGCCAAACACAACATTGAATAAAGCACACACCTGGACCGGGAAGATTGGGTCAGACGAAGTACCACCATACGTCTTCAAAATATTCTGTGTAGGAACGACATTGACCACTCGCGAATGCTGGTTAGCGATAGTCGACAAGTCAAAGACCTCTCCACGGATCGACGTGAACACATTGTTTGCATCATTATTGAACGAATGCCCCGACAATTCTGCCGAGTTGTAGACGTGTTGAGTGGGACAGATGATAAGACCGAGAATCGCAATGACGAAGACCGTGCAACCACAGATGAACCAGATGATGATATTGAGAGCAAGCTTTTCTCTCCAAGCCTGACGTACGTCCAGCCGCTTCATACCACCAATCCATGTCAAACAAGGACTTGGCATCCACCACGTGAGTAACCAGACAAAAGCCACCCAACGACGACGAGCAGAGGACTCCTTGATAACCTCAGTGGTCTCTCCTTCCTGGATTTCGCCAGCCAGAGCCTCCTTATCGAGCAATTGCTTCTTATCGGCATTTTGGAACATATTCCGAGAAGGTGCATACGACTCGGATCCTCCAAAATTGGAAGTAGAATCATCATGCTGACTGGTGAGACGACTGCGGTTGTCGAAATCGTCGCTCGCTACGGAACGGTGATCCTCGGGGTCATCAGCGTACAAGTCGGCGCGTTGGAAGGGTGAGGCATTGGCGACGAGAGGCAGTTGCTGACTGGAGGTGTTGTAGGCATCTCCATAACCACCTACCCATGGAGAAGATTCACCGTCAGCATTGGGATGAGGGTAAGGCGCGTATGGGTCGCTAATTCCACGAGGGTCCAGACCGGCCTCGGCCTCGGCGTCACGAATACGATTGCGCTTCTGCTCTTCAACGTCTTGCCCGCGAAGGTTGTCTTCGAAAATATGGAAGGCATTATGGGACAGGAAGACCTAGAAAACGTAGATATGAGCATTAAGACACACGAATAACAGGCCTATATCGCACCTTGTGGTTCCCAGTCACAATATCATTATCACCAAGCCCAAAGGCATCCTTAGCCTGGTCTATCGCTGCCCTGTCATCACCTGCAGCCACAACACCAACCGAAGCTAGAGCATCCTTATACCTATCCACAAACTCCTCCGGTGTCATCCCAACCTCGAAAACGTTCGCACATCTCTTCGCAATCTCTGGTAAACCAAAGCTTCTGACCTGACCCTTGACACTTCTACCCTCAAGCTGGTTCGGCATCTGCGAGTCATTGGGGTTGACACAGAAAACATGCCAAGCCTGCGTGTCGTTGAGGGTCTCGAAGAGAGTGTCCAGTGCCGCTCTGAACTCGCCAGCGATGCATCCGTTGCCATTAGCAGAGCCGGGAGTAGTGTCGTCTTCTTTCTGGAAAGGATCGTCTCCATCAATACTTTCCCGAACAGTCGGCATCCTCTTGATGGTGCCCTTCCTCCTCGTCGACGGCGCACGCATAGGTTTGACATTCTGCTGCGCAGAGACAATGGTATCCTGGTTCCTAGGGTGAACAGAGGTAGCAATTTGCTTGCCACTGAATAGACCCTTGACAAAAGGATTAATGGAACCAGAGTGCTCCACTCCTTCTGTACCCCTTAATAGACTGACGAAATCGGAGCTAATCTCGTCGAGATTACGTTCCAAGAAGTTCTCGGATGAGTACGTCACAGCACCGTTGAAGTGACTGACAGTGAAGGTTGGGAAGCCAGAACGATCAACAGAGCCGGCCTTGAAGGAGGAGTGGTTGCCCCAACGTTTCTGGAAGGATTCGACCATGGAGTGGTTGGTCTTTTTAGAGCGACGGGCTTGGTCGTCCATGATGTGGATCAGACCACCAGGTTTGTTTTGCAAAAGACGAAGGCATTCGGAGTTGTCAAAGTAGGAAACGGAGGGGACGTAATGAGAGATGCCTTCTGCGTTATACTCGCTGACGTGAGTTTCGAAGATGCGTTTCTGGGTCCAGTTCTGGAGCCGTTCGTTGGCGAAGTTGACGCAGAACTGGTCGAGGGAGTTGGGGCGTGAGGTCATGTTCTGAGGACCGGGAAGGTCAAAGAGACCGATGAAGGTGTCAAAATCCTCTTTGCAGAGACGTTGATTGATGTGCTCGTTGAGCCATGAGAAGAGGAGGGAGTAAAGGGATTTGGCGAGCTCGTCACGGTTGTCTGAGGCGCCGTCCGGGTCCAGGAAGATGGTGCACATCTCCTTCTTGACCAGCTTGGAGCGGTAAGAAAGGACCTGCTCAAGCTCGCCTGGAGGTACACCCAGAAAGTCGGCGACGATGGCACAGACGTCTGTGTTCCTAACAACAGCAGCGTCTTCGTTACGCGAGCGATCGATGGTGAACTCGAGGTTTCCGAGGTGAAGGATAGCGGCGAGAAGCTGACATGTCTGAGCAACATGTCGCTTGGAAAGACCGATGTTCTTCAAGGCAACCTTGAGTTGGTCAAACCTGAGGGCGTCGTCGTCCCTGCCGCCATTGGGCCTAGCTGCGGTGTTACGCTGGCCAAGGTACCGATATGTCGCCTTATCAAGAAGATGAAGATGCTGTCTCTCCTCAGGGGATGCTCCGGCCACGAGGTAATAGAATATATGGAAGTTGCGCTCTCCACTTGGGGCACCTGTCACACGATTCCTCTCTAGGTAGTACTCGAGTGTCTTGACACCACAGAGCCGTCCACGGTCGTTGAACTGTAGCTCGGTGTATTTTCCGAACCGTGAGGCATTGGGATTGAAGAGGGTACGTGCGTTTCCAAAGGACTCGAGAACAAACTCGGCCGCAGGGACCTGCGTAGCAAGTTTGGAACCCTTCTTGCCAGGATTGGATACGGAAAGTTCGAGAATAGATTTGATGGCAAGACGACGGGATTCCGACTTTCCAGAGGCTGTCTCACCACTAGAAGTAGAAAAAAGGAGGAGAGGCAAAAAAGAAAGTCAGACGCCGCACCGGACGGAATAAGAACGGCACACACCTGAAAAGTATCGCCTGGTCCTGCGTTGTCCGTCTCATGTGGTAGTAGGCATTGTTGGCGAGTTGGAAGATGTGAGGAGGTAAGTGTTCCTTGTCCTGAGAGGTGTTTCGGTACTCTCCAGCATACTTGTGCAGTGTGCTGTCAGCGTTGGAGCCGATGTATTTGTGAGGGTTAAGGGCGACCAAGACGGAAGGACCGATGCTGGTGTAGATGTAGTCCATCATAAAACGTTCTCGAAGACATGCCACGATGACATCGTCAGAGATTGGGGTGAGTTTTGAGAGGTCTGTTACAGCCTCCAGCTGCTGGTGGATGGTTGACTGCCGATTCATGATGACTGTTGGATGAAAAAGAAGGGACTAAAAGATAAAGCAACGCTGCAGCCCGGCAGCAGGCGCAACGTTGAGGGCACCGAGAAGAAAGGTGATGGGGGGAAGGAAGCGAGCGTCGTCGCGGTGGGCAGTGACGACCGAGACAGAGTAGTTTTCCCACGGTGACCATTTCTCATGGTTGCAGTGCTGACAGGTCTATCCTGCGTCATTTTCTCCAAGCCGCCTTAAACCGTCCATTCCCTTCCATTCTCTAGTAAATCGCTCCTCATTTTGATCTCATTCCGAGGCAAACTTCACTGGGATTAGGAGAAAAGCACTTGCAAATTCCTACTCTGACTGGCAGACTCACGGCGACCGTAGGCCGCTGCACTGCACTCTGCGTAAGTAAAAACGACCATCAAGCTCAAGCAACACTGCTATGATGTTTATTCTCTTGCCGCGCACAAGTAAAAATTATCCTTATGACAGGAGGCTGGCAACGGAGAACTCGATTGACATCAAATGTCTCCGCAAGGACTAGCTGGCAAGTCCCTATAGATTCGTCGGACGCTGGGCATACGGTGTTCGGAGACCTCTTACCAACTGATGAATTATGTTTGCGGTGCTGCATCAATCTCTACATACTCGAGACCTTCTTTCGAACCCCTTCGGAACCTTTTGAAAAGGGCGGAGAGCTTGACATATAGATATCCTTGAAACATCCTCAACCCGTTCTGATACGCATCGGACCAACTCCATCTTAACCTCTTCCGTCGCCTCAATCTGCGAGTCTGCGAGGCAGACATAGTTCTGGAACATGATTTGTCTGTTTTGCAAGGGAAGCAAATAAACTCAGGTTAACCCTTAGTCGGTACCACTGTATAGCCGCACGAATTCCGAATAGCAGACCCGGTCCCTGACACTCACTCCAAGTATCTTCTTCTTCCACATCGCGCAATAAGTAATCCCGGCATGCAAACCTTGTAGGGACACATTCACTCAGTACTCAAGCAACCTGGTTCTTTCAAGGCTCAACAATCTACAGCTCGCGTCCAATGCTCGCTATTGGCTTGCTCAGGTATATGGGCACTAGCAGATCAACGAAGTTTTCACAATGCACTGTGCAATAGTAATGGTCCAAGCTTGTCTTAGTACATAATAGTGCGCTCAGTGAATAAAGGTCGATTGGTTTTCAGCGATCTTTACTCTTTTTTTCTTCTTTTTATGAACGATTTGTTCATGTATCACTATACTACGGCCTGGGTTGCTCACGTTGCAAGTTTCCAAAAGTCCCAAAGACGGAAGTATTCCCTATATCTGCGTATTTAGCATTCTCAAACGCAGTCTTCCTGCCACTATTGCATTGACTATACCTACTTCAACCTTGCAGGTGCAACAGAGTCTAGACCTCCTCGTCAAAGCCTGTGAAAAACAGCCTAAAATGGAAATCGGCGCCTCCCGTCAAAGCCCCTAAATGCATTGCAATCCACTTTCATGATTAGAAGGGCTTCACCGGAACTAGAACATTATAAAAGTCGACAACGTTTCTTCTGAGAGCCATTAGACGTCAAATCCTAATGTTCCTTCCTTTGAGTACAGCTTACTACAAGACCTTTACACATAGTACTTGAAGCATATCTACTATTCGACATTCTTCTCAACACCGTGCCTCCACCACAACCCAAGAACTCAAATCAGGATTCAGAGGCTCTCAATCCAATTTAACAACTCCTTATTCAACTCCTCCGGAGCCTGCATCTGTACCCAATGTCCCGTCTTAAACTCCTTGATAGTCCCATTCTTAGCAAACTTCTCCACAGTAGCCTTTTGCATCGGTGCCATGATATCATCTTCCACCGTAACTCCAAAGAAGACTGGTTTATCAGTCACGTATTTGTCTTCAGGGATAGCTGCCAAAAACGGTCATGGTTCAATCCAAATGAATCTACTGAGTTGGAGGAACGGGACAAGCTAGTAGAACGTACTGGCATCATCTTCAGCCTGCAATCCCGATACAACTACAGTGTAGTAGTTCAATGGACCAGTGAAACCACCCATTAAAAGGGTTTGCATTTGAGTTTTTCTATCTTGTGTATGGCAAGGCAAGGGCAAGGTCAGGATCCGACTCCATAAAGCACCGTAAGTAAAAGTAACGCTCACCTCTGCCGTCAACCAAGAAGCCGGCGTCACCTTTTGACCAGAGGTCAAGTAGGATTTCAAAGCGCCCCTCGGAGACAGATACGTCACCCATTCCTTGGGATCTTCACACCAAACGAGTGCTTGGAATGCGTCCCACTACTCATAAGACGAACAACCAGTCAGCTCTCATTTCAAGCTGAGCGGAAGTACAACGCTCAAGAATGACAGACAACGCACATTCTCCTCAATAATCTTATCAGCACCCTCACCAGCGAAAAACTCCCAATAACCAAGCGCTTCATACCCTAATTTCTCCTTGGTAAATGCCATGACGGCTTCGTAATTGAATTTCGGATTGGGAACGGTGTAGCCAGCGGCGAGGAATCCAGCAGCGATGACTCGGTCTCCATAGATTTGGACAATGGCGCTGACGATGGTTGATCCCCTAATTGGAGTAGAGTGTTTAATAAAGTTTAAACACGAAAAATGTCAGCACGACAACGATTTTTTTCAAGAACGACTCGGGAGCCGGAGCGACGTGATAGTAGGCTAAACACACCAATCATGCCCAATAACAATCGCTTTCTGGATCTTCTCCGTATCCAAAACATCCATTACATCCTTCGCCAGGAGGGTATGTTTATACGAAGCCGCATCAAACACAATCGAAGTTTGTCCATAACCCAACATGTCCGGAACGACCAGTCCATAGCCTTTCTCTTTGAAAAACTTGATCTGGAGATCGATTTATAAGGTGAGTGACTATCTATCATCTATGTAGCTTAAAGACTCGAGACGCGTCCGACGGTCCGAACGTTTATCTACCTACTTACCTGATGATGCCAATCGTACGCTGTCGAAGGGAATCCGTGGATAAAGACAATGGTCGGATGACCCTCTTTGGGCGCAGTGAAATGATAGCGGTAGGTAAACCCACGGGAGACTTGAGTAGCTCTGTATGCCGAGACGTCCATGATTATATGGCGATATCGATGTAGGAGAAAGAGGTGTTTTATAGGATATATAAGTACGCCAGACCCGTGACTGAGTTGGGTAAATACTTGCATCTTGCATAGGATTTCATAATATCTGATTCTGATCTGCAAAACCGCCGCGGCGGCTACGAATTCGAACTTGCGGTGAAAAGAGAGTTGAGAGATCGTCGTCGAGAGCTTGTGAAACTAACATACTAGTAAGTAGCCTAAGATGGAAATCGACGCGTCTTGTCAAAGCCCCTAAACGCATTGCGGGCCTCGGGGCACTGCAGGTGACGAGCACGAAGTGTAGCTCGCCGGCAAATGAGAATTTACATGTAATGATACTTGACACAAAAGTTCATTACAAGGGCCATTTACGGACTGGCCCACATTCATCTCCTTCGTAAAATTCCACTAAATCCAACAGGACTCGAATCAGAGACTCTCGATCCAAGCCAATAGCTCCTTGTTCACCTCATCCGGTGCCTGCATCTGTGGCCAATGCCCTGTCTTGAAATCCTTGATAGTCACATTCTTAGCGAACTTCTCCGTACCAGCTTTCTGCAAGGGTGCCAGACAGATAGCATCCTCCAACGCAGCTCCAAAGAAGACCGGTTTATCAGTTGCGTACTTCTCTTCGGGGATAGCTGTGGAAAAAGATTAATCTGATCTATGTATAGAAGAAAGGGAAGGAGCTACAACGTACTGGCATCGTCTTCCTTCTGCAATCCCGACAGACACACAGTGTAGTAGTTCAGTGGACCAGTGAAACCACCCATCAGAAGGTTTTGCATCTGGGTTTTCTTATCCTGTATATGACGAGACAACGCTCAGCGTCCAGCATTCTAAGTTAACGTGACAACGCTCACCTCTGCCGTCAGCCAAGAAGCCGGCGTCACCTTGTGGCCAGAGGTCAAGTAGGATTTCACAGCGCCCCTCGGAGCCAGATGCGTCATCCATTCTTTAGGGTCTTCAGAATAGAGGAGTCCATGGAAAGCATCCCACTATGATTGAGACGAACAGCTCAGTCAGTTCTTGTTTCAGCGAAATCGAAACACTGTAGAAGCGCCAACGCACATTCTCCTCAATGATCTTATCGGCTCCCTCACTAGCAAAGAACTCCCAGTAACCCAATATTTCATACCCTACTTGCTCCTTGCTGAATGCCATGATGGCTTCATAATCGAAATTTGGATTGGGAACGAGGTAGCCGACAGCAAGGAATCCAGCAGCGATGACTCGGTCTCCGTAGTTTTGGACAATCCTGCTGGTGATCCTTGAGCCCCTAAGAATTTGGAAAAACGAGCATGTTAGCACGACAACGATTTTTCAAGAACGATTCGGAGTGACATGACAAACGCACCAATCATGCCCAATAACAATTGCTTTTTGGATCTTCTCCGCATCCAAAACATCCATTACATCCTTCGCCAGAAGGGTATGCTTATACGAAGCCGCATCAAATACAATCGAAGTCCCTGCGTAACCCAACATGTCTGGAACGACTAGTCCATAGCCTTTTTCTTTGAAGAACTTGATCTGGAGATCGATAAGGTGAGCAACGGTCTATCATCTATGTAGCTTAAAGACTGGAGACGCGTCGGCCCGAACGTTTATCTACCTACCTGATGATGCCAATCGTACGCTGTCGAAGGGAATCCGTGGATAAAGACAATGGTTGGATGACTCTCTTTGGGGGCAGTGAAATGGTAGCGGTAGGTAAACCCACGGGAGACTTGAGTAGCTCTGTACGCTGAGACGTCCATGATTATATGATGATATCGATGTAGGAGAAAGAGAGGTGATATACGCCAGACCGTGACCGACTCGGAGTTGGGGTTTAGTTACTTATTGCATCATAGGGTTTCTGGAATTTGATACCAAATGGGCGCTCCCTCGAGTGCTCCTCCCTTGAACCTCACCTCATAATGCATAATATCTGATACTGATCTGCAAAACCAAGTTTATTACGAGACCCATACTGGACTGGCCCACATCACTTCTTCATTTATCTCCTTCGTAAATTTCCACCAAATTCCAATTGCAAAGGACTCGAATCAGAGACTCTCGATCCAAGCCAATAACTCCTTGTTCACCTCCTCCGGCGCCTGCATCTGTGGCCAATGCCCCGTCTTGAAATCCTTGATAGTCGCATTCTTGGCGAACTTCTCCACGTTAGCCTTTTGCATCTGCGCCATAATACCATCTTCAACCGTAACTCCAAAAAATACTGGTTTATCAGTCGCGTATTTGTCTTCAGGGATAGCTGTGAAAAACGTTACCAGTCAATCCAAATGAATCTAAGTACTCTAACGAACGAACTAGAACGTACTGGCATCATCTTCGGCCTGCAATCCCGACACAACTACAGTGTAGTAGTTCAATGGAGCAGTGAAACCACCCATCAACAGATTCTGCATTTGAGTTTTCTTATCCTTTGTATGGTAAAGCAAGGGTCAGCATCCGACATAAAGTAGTATAAGTAACGCTCACCTCTGCCGTCAACCAAGAAGCCGGCGTCACCTTTTGACCAGAGGTCAAGTAGGATTTCAAAGCCCCCCTCGGGAACAGATGCGTCATAAATTCCTTGGGATTTTCACACCAGATGAGGCTTTGGAATGCGTCCCACTAGGGATAACATGAACAACGAACAGCCGGTCAGTTCTCATTTGAGCGGATATAAAACGCTCTAGAATGACAACGCACGTTCTCCTCAATAATCTTATCGGCTTTCTCAGAGTCACTAGCGAAAAACTCCCAATAACCCAATGTTTCATACCCTATTTTCTCCTTCATGAATGCCATGACGGCTTCGTAATCAAACTTTGGGTTGGGAATGACGTAGCCGATAGCGAGGAATCCAGCAGCAATGACACGGTCTCCGTAGACTTGGACAATAGTACTGGTGATGATTGATCCCCTGGAATTTAGAGAAACAAAAGGCTGCGGTCAGCACGGCAGCGCTTTCAAAAACGAGCGAAGCGACAAACGCACCAATCATGCCCAATAACAATTGCTTTCTGGATCTTCTCTGCATCCAAAACATCGATTACATCCTTCGCCAGAAGGGTATGCTTATACGAAGCCGCATCAAACACAATCGAAGTCCCTCCATAGCCCAACATGTCGGGAACGAGTAGTCCATACCCTTTCTCTTTGAAGAACTTGATCTGGAAATCGATCATAAAGTGAGTGTCTGTCTAGCTTAAAGAGAGTCAGTCCGAGCGTTAACCTACCTGATGATGCCAATCGTACGCCGTCGAAGGGAATCCGTGGATAAAGACAATGGTCGGATGACCTTCCTTGGGCGCAGTGAAATGGTAGCGATAGGTAAAACCACGGGAGACTTGAGCAGCTCTGTACGCTGAGACGTCCATGATTATATGATGATATCGATGTAGGAGAAAGAGAGGTGATATACGCCAGACCGTGACCGACTCGGAGTTGGGGTTTAGTTACTTATTGCATCATAGGGTTTCTGGAATTTGATACCAAATGGGCGCTCCCTCGAATGGTCTTCCCTTGAATCTCACCCCATAATGCATAATATCTGATTCTGATCTGCAAAACCACTGGGAAAAGAGAGCCGAGAGATCGTCGTCGAGAGCCTGTGAAAACATAGCCTAAAATGGAAATCGACGCGTCTTGTCAAAACCCCTAAACGCATTGCGGGTCTCGGGCACTCCAGTGACGAGTAGGAAGTGTAGCTCGGGTAACTACGTGGGCCGCGTGGTGCTGAGAAACGAGAATTAAGTTCAGAGCTACTAATGGAGACTTGATGACGCCTAGCGCACTTAGTGACTTCAGTAGTTTTTCGAGACCCATAAAACGTCCGTACAAATCCCAATCTTCGTTCCTTTTGAATACAGTTTACACAAATTTACATATACTTGACACATAAGTTTATTGTGAGGCCCATTTACGGTGGCCCACATCACTTCTTCATTCATCTCCTTCGTAAAATTCCACCAAATCCCAAAGGACTCGAATCAGAGACTCTCGATCCAAGCCAATAGCTCCTTGTTCACCTCCTCCGGTGCCTGCATCTGTACCCAATGCCCCGTCTTGAAATCCTTGATAGTCGCATTCTTAGCGAACTTCTCCGTAATAACTTTCTGCAGGGGTGCTAGACAGGCGGCATCCTCCAACGCAGCTCCAAAGAAGACCGGTTTATCAGTCGCATACTTCTCTTCGGGGATAGCTGCGGAAAACGGTCAATCTGATCAATATACGGAAGTGAGGGAAGGAGCTACAACGTACTGGCATCGTCTTCCTTCTGCAATCCTGACAGACACACAGTGTAGTAGTTCAATGGACCAGTGAAACCACCCATTAGAAGGTTTTGCATCTGGGTTTTCTTATCCTGTGTATGACAAGACAAGGCTCAGCGTCCAGCATAGTAAGTCAACGTGACAACGCTCACCTCTGCCGTCAGCCAAGAAGCCGGAGTCACCTTGTGGCCAGAGGTCAAGTAGGATTTCACAGCGCCCCTCGGACACAGATGCGTCGTCCATTCTTTGGGGTCTTCAGGCCAAACGAGTCCATGGAAAGCGTCCCACTATAATTGAAACGAATAGCTCAATCAGTTCTTGTTTCAGCGAAATCGAAACACTATAGAAACGCCAACGCACATTCTCCTCAATGATCTTATCGGCTCCCTCACTAGCGAAGAACTCCCAGTAACCAAACGATTCATACCCTACTCTCTCCTTGCTGAGCGCCAGAACAGCCTCGTAATCAAACTTTGGGTTGGGAATGGTGTAGCCGACAGCGAGGAATCCAGCAGCGATGACACGGTCTCCGTAGACTTGAACAATAGTGCTGGTGATGGCTGATCCCCTGGAAATTAGAGAAACGAAAGGCGTCAGCACGGCAGCCTTTTCAAAACGAGCGACGTGACTAGCGTACCAATCATGCCCAATAACAATTGCTTTCTGGATCTTCTCCGCATCCAAAACATCCATTACATCCTTCGCCAGAAGTGTATGTTTGTACGAAGCCGCATCAAATACAATCGAAGTCCCTGCATAACCCAACATGTCTGGAACGACTAGTCCATAGCCTTTCTCTTTGAAGAATTTAACCTGGATATCGATAACATCAGTCAGTGACCGTCTAGAGAGTCGGTGAGCCGAACGTACCTGATGATGCCAATCATATGCTGTCGAAGGGAATCCGTGTACGAAGACAATAGTCGGACGACCCTCCTTGGGCGCAGTGAAATGGTAGCGGTAAGTAAAACCACGGGAGACTTGGGTAGCTCTGTACGCTGAGACGTCCATGGTGGCGATATCGATGTAGGAGTCCGAGGAGAAGGGGATTTTATAAGATGCGTCAGACCCGTGACCGAAGTTGCGGAAATATCTGATTTGCAAAGCCACCTGCGGCAGCTAAAAACTTGCGGTGAATCAGAAGTTGCGGAGGTTTTAAGATGGCTTTTCTAAACATCGTTTTCCTCATTTAGAGTACACAGCATGAGCCACCGATATTCTTTCAGTATAGTAGCATGTAGAGCTGCAGTCAAAGGCGACTACTAGTAGCAGAGTTTGAAGTTTTGCACAAGTTTGGTTGCGGAAGTGACGATGTTATCCACGAGGACTCTGATAGCTACGGTGTATTTGGACCACGGTAAGTACCATGGCCCGCCTTCGATGCCCTTCGAGATCCTTCGGCCTCAGAAACGTCAGTGCAAGCCTGAGGCCAGGGTCTTCGAGCTTGAGAAGTTTTTTGATCATAATATTGCTTGCGGATCTATGGAATATTCAGAAATTAAAGTACGAAGCCCTATTGAACCTAGTACAAGTTAGGAAGAGCTCATAGCCAATTTTTGGTTGCTCAAGACATAGTCGACCACAAGCCCACACCAGATTACCCATCCCAGCTGCCCGTTGCTATTAAAGTTCTCTGCAATTCCCAATGGTCAGTATTCCCGTGCCCTAGCATTCAGAGTATATCGAAGGCAAGACTCACTCCAACAACTCCCCGGAACCTGAAGATCAACGGACAGATATTGCCATACCAAATGCGAAGCCAATCCTCCGACGGATATCACGAAAAACGGTACTCCTTGGCCATTAAGGACACCAGCAGCCGTGAGCATGAGAACGAAAAACACTCCACACCCGATGAGCAGAGGGCGAATCCAGTCGCCGAACAGGATGGCAGTAGATCGTACACCCACTTTGATATCGTCTTGGATATCTTGACAGGCATAGATAGTATCTATCACCGATGCGTTTAGTATTTTCTGGATTTCAGAGGATACGGTGACTTACCATAAAGCATTGTCCAGCTATGGATTCAAAATTCAGTTTAGTGCCTATGGGCAATGGGCTATGAGGATCACTGACCACCAGCATGCAATCATTGCTGCAGAGAGCAAAGGCCAGTTCAAAGTATGCGTAGTCGAAACCTGGGCCGTTATAAAGCCAAAGTTCATAGCAAAACCCAACCATGCTTGGGGCCAATAAGTTATGCGTTTAAGCAGTGGGTAGATTGCAAAACTGGGCGAATCAATGCAGGACTGAGTCAAAGCTATAGGATCTCAAGGCGAAAACGTACACTGGTAACAATTGAAGTAGGGCAATCCAGAGTCTGTTCAATGTAATGTCAGTCAAGGAAACCAATAGATCAGAACCCCGAGACGCACGCCAAATCCGAGACCGTAAAATAGAAGAATAAGATGCCTATAATGTACTGGAAACAGAGGTACGCTGAAGCAGCCAGGACGGATATACGTCCACTTGGAAGCGGGCGGTTCTTTGTCCGTTCTAAGTAGTATTGTAACCGCCATCCGCCCGTCAAACGTCAGCATGCGGAAAGCACAAACTCATAGTATTAGTAGGGGTTGAATGAGCACAACTCACCAACCCCAGCATCCATTTTTCTATCAAAAATGTCGTTGACGGTACAAGCCGAACTGCGCATAATGAAGGCACCAATCAAGGATTTCAAGAGGTCTAGTGCGTATAGGTGGAATCGGAGTTTGGTGGAGTATGCCGCCATAGTCAATCCCCAAGCTGTGTCGTGCCAGTGAATGCCGATAAGGCGGGGCGCCACGGGAGAAGATGGAGGGCGTCGATCGACTTACCAAAAGGCCAAAACATGAGCTTCGTCCCTGCTGGCTGGAAGTTGTATGTAATCAGACTTGATGAAGCAGTGGCAGACGAGAGAACGAAGCATTTCACCTTCTCTAGACGTATCAGTTCGAGATATGGTCTGACAGTCTTTGGAAAGGCGCCGAGAGGCGAAGGCTTGGAGGTGGTGACTGCATCATGGTGAAGTGCGTCTTTTTCGTTGAATTGGGTGCTCGTCATCGCGAAGTAGAGTAAGAGAATTAGTAGGAGAGCGAGAAGTATGAGTTTTTCATCGATGAGGGGGAGTGTTTTATACCTTTGACGAGCTGAGCATAACGACAAATTTATTCGGAGTTACGTGTCATGGTGCTGCCTGCTTGGTTTTTGGTGGTAGTTTGTCAAAGCATATCGGAGTAGATAGCAGATCGAAAGACTTGATGGGTTGACATTTCTTAGACACCAGCGTAGCAAGCATGCTGCTTTTCGCGTCGAACGCTAAAGATAAAAAATTTCCAGTTGCCATATCGCGTCCTGGAATATCTTTAGAGATGAGTTCTCCATTTTCGTCCCACTAGAAGATAAAGAGGTGATCATGTATCAACCGCATACGCCACCCAGCTCCCATGAAAATTGTCCAGTGTCCACTTGAGATATGCCTACTATCTCTTGGCATGTTCGTTATGGGCATACCGTATACATTCGTCGATCTGCAAAGCGGAAGTCCGGAATAAACGGTGTTCCTTCTCGTAAGTTGCGTCCCAGAGGCAAATGATTTCACTCACGGAAACGAGACGAAATCTAAACATGAAATCGGAAGGCAAAAAATTAGACTAGAGCACTCAGATCATCCAAAACGTACATATGAGATGATCAACAAGCTTTGGCTTCTGTCCGATATCGCATTCACACAATCATTTTCGAGGAAATTTGGGAAGGACTCCCAGCTATTCAAGACGATTTTGCGGACAAAAAGTGCTTCAGCAGGATGGTAACGACTAAGCAGATTCGGATTGATTGAAGGATGACAATACTCGAGTCCGAGGCTCTTGCAATTCAGTGCGCCTGAGGTCATTAAGCATGTCAAAGGCGAGGGGGCTTTCCGTTTGATCTTGAGGGTGACGGGCAAGCGTGGCGCAGGACTCAGTGACCAAGAAGTTCTGTCCAAAGGTGCCTGGAAAGCGTCCGTTTAGATATTGGCTTGAGAGAAAATCAAGAGGACGTATACGCAGTAACGCAACCGAGAGCGGTACATTCATCGCCAAAGGTCAGTATAGATTTCCAGGCGCAAGCAATCGAAATTCACTCGTTGCCACAAAATAAGACAACGAGAAACACGGAGATGGTCTTGTACGCTCATTGACAGGAATGGGATGATACCGTTTTAGAGTGCCATTAGATGAGGCGGACGTACGTCGTGATTGGCAGAATTCAACATCAAGGACGAAGTTTAAACGACGAGATTCAAGTCCAACTCGTCAGAACGGATCTACCTCTTAGGATGCCTGTGGAAGGACACTTGGCACATTCGCTACTTTCCATTTCTTGATATGACTAGCACGGAACATTCCAGTGACTTTATTTCTCAGAAGCTGCAAAAGGGCTTTTGAACAAAATTAGCAAAGGATGTCCTTATTGCCGTTCAGAAATCTCTGGGACACGTACATGATATAAAGGCATCACAATGGAAACCCCCGGGATATAACTGCTCCCATGGAGAGGTCAATAGCTCACTATTGCCATCTTATGGCATTCCTGTAATCCACTTGCTGCTGTTTAATTTCAGACGGCACCTTCTCCACTTCGCTTCCGTTCGTACTCGACACAAAGCTGGGAGCCAAGAAGCTGGAAAGTCATCAATCTAGCTGTCCTGAAATGAGGACACCTGGCACATACTAATCGCCTGAAAGAGGCGCAGGTAGTGTTTGAGGGGACTTCCTGCAGGCAAAAAGCTTGAGGTTATACATTTAAGAGCTTGAGTATGTCTTAACTTGACTTGGACGCCCCGAGATCCCCGAGATCCACAGACGGAAGGCGTAGGTCATTCACATAGTAGACTTGAGTAGTCCAGCCTAGGACGGATCACTACCTCTCGACTCCTCCGTTTTTCTCGCAAAATAAATCTCGTTGAGGGTGACGATTTTCCCGGCTTGACTCTCATCTGTCAAAGAATAGCAAGCTAAGTACTACTGGCTCTTGAATGTTCATTGTTGACTTGGAGTGGCGAAGCGGGCACCATAGCTATCCTTCTCGAAGCACGCAAAATTGAAGTGTCTGAGTGGTCTCTCCTGTGTAATCCACTTCAATACTAGATGTTCCGTAGAGGTCTTGAGTGAAGACAACGTACCAATTAGCACTCCTGGGTGGTTTCGGACAGGCTGAACAATGGTCACGCGCGAATCCCCGCCGCTTGCCTTCTGTTCTCACCCTCACTAAAATGGCGTCACTGTCGGTCTCAGTCAGTCCTTACTCACAAACAGTGACGGGTGCTGGATAGGTTGACCTTTCTTTGTTTTAATTTGTGAAGAAAAATTAGGGAACGAGTACGTCTTCAGCTTCTTATCGTCGTCAACATTTTCTGACTGCCCGCGGCCAAAAGTTTCCGAGTACGCAGGAGAGGTGTACCTGGTTCTTTATCAACCATGTCATTCTTTGGAAACGAGAAGCACGAAGACATTCCTTTCGGCGCAGGGACTCCTCGCCTTACCCAACCCAAGTCAAGCGTGTTCCGTAAACTAGCTGTCGCTGTTGGGTTGGTCGTGGTGTTAATCACAGGCAGTCGATTCCTTGGAGCAAAGACTCGGGCTGCCAGTTTTTCACCCAGTAGTCTTCTCCACGGAGATCATGACCTCTGTCATCAGCAACAACCTCTCATTCCCGAAAAGAATGCAGCTCTCTGGAAGACTTTGAGCGACACGTTTAGGACGGATAACTTTGAGGCTAGGGCTATTGACTGGCTAGCTGGTGCTGTAAAGTTTGCGTGAGTCGTACATCGGTCCGACTGGTCTACTTTTAATGAAGCTGACAGTTACATGTCATTGCTGCAGGACTGAATCCTACGACAATATGGACCCAGTTGGTGTTGATCCTAGATGGGAGACTTTCGGACCGCTGCAAGATTACCTCGTTTCTGCCTTTCCTCTTGCGTACATATTGCTCAATCTCATTCTCGCTACTATGTTGGCACTGACCTGACAGCCCAACAGAAATTCCCAACTCTCCCTCGCGAAAGTCAACACCTATGGCTTGCTTTACGAATGGGCTGGCTCTGACCCCTCTTTGAAACCTATCGTACTGGCTGCGCATCAAGGTCCGCACAACCAGCTTATGTTTTAAAATTTTCTCCTGACCTTCTCACCAGACGTCGTCCCCGTCCTTCCGGAAACTGTATCGGAATGGACCTTCCCGCCATACTCCGGTCATTTCGACGGGGAACGAATCTGGGGTAGAGGTACTGCAGATGACAAGAGTGGTCTAATCGGAATACTGTGAGTGCGCTAACCAATATCATCATCCCGTCCCCTTTGACCTAATGAACACCCTCTTTTTACCTAGTGCCGCGATAGAATCCATGCTTGAACAGGGTTTCATACCAACAAGGACAGTCGTGCTCGCGTTCGGCTTTGATGAGGAAGCTCATGGACACTACGTATGCAGATTCTGTTCATTCGTTTCTGGGTACTGATCGCGAAGATTACTAGGGTGCGGCGGAACTGGCAAAGGCGATGCTTGACATCTATGGGCAGAATGCCTTTGCTTTCATTATTGACGAGGGAGGTACGTCACATCACCAGCACTAGAGTCATCATTGATGTCTTCCTAACGTTCCCGTCCGGCTCCTTCGCTTGGTCTTTTCTATACAGGAGGATTTGGTGAAGTTTATGGAACAACGATCGCTACCCCTGCCATCGCCGAGAAAGGGTACATGGATCTCCTTGTAGAAGTTGCCTCTCCCGGCGGTCATTCAAGTGTTCCTCCAAGACATACGGTGAGCATCCCTTCATACGTTTTTGGGGTGACTTGATTCTCACTGCGGCCTCCTGATAGAGTATTGGAATGCTGGCCAGAGTACTTGTCGAACTCGAAGATAATCCATACCCTGTCGAAATTGTTTGTTGCCTTTTTCCCCTTCATGTCCAACAACTGACCATCCACAGACCAAAGACCACATCCTCTACAGCACCCTTCAATGTTACGCTGCCCACGCCAAAAGTCTCCCTGAAGACTTCCGCAAAGCTATCAAACGTTCCGCAACATCCAAAAAAGCCATGAAAGCTCTCAACGATGTTATAGTCCAGGAACCACGATTCGCTGCCTCAGTAGGCACCACTCAGGCGCTGGATCTCATCAATGGTGGTGTCAAGACTAATGCTCTACCCGAGAGAGCTTCAGCTGTCATAAATCATAGAATTTCTACTCTTGAGTACGTCTTTGACCTCTTTTCAGGTCCATTATCTCACTATCCTTACAGACACGTCTCCAACGTCAAACACCATGCCACGAATACCGTCAAACACCTAGCGGACAAGTACAACCTCACCTTCACCGCTTTTGGAGACGTCCTCACCGACCCTTCTGTCCCTAAATATGGGGACCTCTCTCTCAGTGTTGCATTTGGCAAATCTGATTTAGAGCCTGCGCCAATTACGCCGGTTGAGGGACCGAATGCTGGGCCGTACAAGTTGTTGTCTGGGACGATTAAGGCGGCGTATAGAGTGCATAGGGAAGGAGTAGCAGGGGTAGCTTTAAGCTTGGACAACGCGGACAACGCAGACGAGTCGGCTTCTGTCTCAAGCTTTGAAGACATCATTGTATCGCCTGGCATGTCGACTGGGAATACCGATACCAAGTATTATTGGGACTTGACGGAACATATTTTACGGTATAACCATCGGAATGCAGGGAGCTTGGAGAAGCCGGGGACTGGGGGTGTTCATACTGTCAACGAGTGTTAGTGCCTTGTCATTGTTCTAGACCTGAGCTAACAATGCTTTTCGCAGTCATCACAGTCGACTCCTTCCTCGAAATCATCGAATTTTTCACTACGCTTATCCTAAACGCGGATGAAACTACTAGTTTTTGATGGGTTGGGGTGGGACGCCGGGAGGAGCTCAAAATTTGATAATTTCTTGGTAATTTCGGTGTATGTAGTCGTGCATTGACTCTTGAGCTCGAGTATCTACCCATTACTTTGCCCCTTGCATGGCCATACAGCAAGCAGCAAACGTTTGTACCCCTTCAATCATGCATCTTTCTCATTATCGTCGTACTCGTAAAAATCATAATCTCCACTTCTTCTCCCCAGGTCCTAACCTCTTATTCCTTCTAACATAAATCAACCTCAAGAGGAGAGCACAAGCTGTTCCCAGTAGAGCAAACGCAGCGTTGGTGAAATGGCCCGTTGGGTATCCTGGGGCCTCTTTCGAGATGTATATGTAGACACCTAGAGGACATGTACAGCAGGGTCACGAAACGAAAAGGATAAAAGAGGATGTCATCCTCAGAAATACACGATAACCTCGAGATAGAGCAACGCACCAATAATCTGCCCGAGAGCACCCATAGACACATTCATAGGTACACCAAGCGTCGTAGAAGCCGTACTTCGCAAATTGGCTGTTAACCAGGAGAGGAGAGGAGGGATTGATCCGAAGGAAAACGAGACAGCTAGACAAAGGACGCCATAACGTGCTTTGAAGGCTGTTGGCTCGAGGACACCTTATTGGGTAGCGTTAGAATGGTGAATACAAGGAAAGTCACGCTGGACCGAAAGCTGGAGGTAGAGACAGAAACTCACCCTCAATGATAAACGTAATCCCAGCAATGAACAAACTCCCTCCAGCAACATATGCACGCGCTTCAAGCTTGTCACTTAGCCAAGAGACTGTACAAGTGATGAAGTAGGCCACGGCATAGGGAGGTACAGTGAACAGTTGTGCGCTGAGACCCTCATAGCCGAGACCGGATACGATGGTTGGTGTGAAGAGAGAAATAGAGGAGAAGGGTACTGAAACGCAGATGTACCTGGTATGAGTAAGGAATTGAGCTCGTGAAGCAAAGCAACAGAAAGGACGAAAATGACGACATACACCAAATAATGCAAATACAACCTCCAATCCATCAACGTCTCTTTCGCTTCCTGCCAAGTAATCTTTGCATGTCCTAGGGACGCGACGCCTTTAATCCTCTCTACGGCCAATTCTCTCTCTGCTTCACTCAACCATTTCGCAGTCTCCGGATAATCTGGGAAGAAAAGGAAGACGAGGAACGCAAGAACGCATGACGGGATGGCTTCAAGTATGAAAAGCCACCTCCAAGCCTCCAAATTCGCCGTGCCATTCATTTTGCCTACGCCATACGCTATGGCGCCTCCAAACGCACCCGCGAGAGTCGCACTGGCTAGAATCAAAGCAACCCGAAGAGCCCGTTCTTCAGGCTTGTACCTGACGTAAGGGAAAAGGATAAGGATCAGGATCAGGTCAGTTGACTCTTTCTTTCTGATCCAGAAGAATAAGGAATGGAAAGAAAAGGAAAGAAAACACACAGCGCACTCACCAAAATGTCAGAAAATACACTAAACCCGGAAACAACCCAGCTTCGAACATTCCCAACAGAAAACGAATAGCGGTTAGAGATGAGTAGCTGTTCGCGGCACCGAGGCACATTGTCATTGCGCCCCAGCTAAACATGAGGAAAGCTATCCAGCGGGATGGGGTAAAACGTTTGAGGAGGTAGTTGGACGGCGTTTCGAAGATGAAATAGGCGACGAGGAAGATCATTAGGGCGGTGGTGTAGTCGTGGCTGGACAGATTGAGGCTTTGCTGGAGAGAGTCGCCTGTATCGGAATTGAGAACCCTGGCATTACCCTGGAGAAGCAGGAAATGAGTGCTGGTGACTATGGAAGGAGATGATGGGACGAACGATATTGGAGCGATCAAGGTTGCACAGAAGGTATATCAACATCGACGACGGAACAATGCGAATGTCAAGCCGTCGCACCAGCCTTGAAAAATACGATTAAGAACCTCATATACTTCAAGGAGATGAGGACACACCTTCTTTCCGCTGCGACATCGACGACATACTCCGACGGAGATACCGGGCTTTTGGAAGTATATTCGTTCTTTTCAACGTCCTCTTTTGACGAGATACTGGCCATTGTCAACGCCTGAGGATAAATGGGTCTTTTTCAGTGAAAAATTTCGTTAAAAAGTCTTGAAGGACTGACCTGAAGAACCTGGAAAGTTGATGGGCTCTACGTGCCTAATCACATCATGAGACTCGTCTTTAAAGATATCTGCTGTCGGCAAGCTGTCGGTCAAGTGTACATAGTTGGAACTTGGGTCCACTCAGAGTAAACTTTCAATTTGGGATATTTAAGCGAGCCCTCGTGATCATTGGTGGTCTTCCAGGCCCCCGGGCCCCGACTCAGAACTAAGGATCTGCTGGAATGAGGAAGGAGATGTAGGGAGGTGTGCTGCACCTACTGTGTAGAGGAGTTTCGTGGAAAGCGGACGACCGTCTTACCCGCGTCATTTGACCATCGTGGCGTTATGGTCACCAGTCCGAGATTGACCACAGAGTTCATCTCTGAACTTTGAAGTAAGTGTCATCGTATCATTTGCAGTTCTCTGACAGATGATCTCCAAGGCTGATTTTTGGCTTAAAGTCTATGTCATGTTTTCTTTTTTTTCTTTTTCCTTTTATCTTCGTGTACAGCCTGAGGCCTGCATGGTCCTCAAGAGCAAAGTGTCCAAGGGGATTTGCATGAAGGGGTCAAGGTATAAGTGTAAGAGTCTCTGCTAGGTTTTCGGTAAGTATGATGATCAGTTCGAGTGCCAATAAATTAAGTAGGAATACAGGGTGAATGCGACTGGAGATATCATTCCAAATGTCAGTAGTGTGTCCATCAATATGCAGGCAACCTCAAAGATTCGAAGTTGAGGTTCCATCGTACTTGTAAAGCCCTGCCGGTTTCACATCCGTCTTCCCATACGCCCAATCCGATTCCTTCAACGCCTTCAACTTCTCTATCTGCCTCTTCCACTTCCACACCCTATAATCATGCGTCATATTCGCCAGAGTAACCGATCCCGTCTTGGCCTCCCTCGACACCCCACCGTTCCCAGACCGTATCGTCCTATGCACCAAAGATAGTTTACTCTGCAACTCCTGAATCTTCTCATCAATCTCCATCTGTCTCTCGGTGTTTGGTGAGAATCGAATACTACTGACTTCCGTCACGGTCGTCGTGTCGTCTGAGACAGTGATCATGGATCCTGGACTACGAATACGACGTTTCCGACTCCCTCGACTGAAGCCTGATGATGTAGTTGATTTAGTGGATCTGCTGGCAGCGGAAACCTTTGATGCACCAGCCGCTTTTCGTTTTCTGCCAGCTCTGTGTACAGGAGGACCCGCATTCTTTGGTGTAGCGTAGAAATTCCTGGATTCGGGCCAAGGGTCATGAGAAGCACCCTGAGAGGGAGGAAGACCTGTATCCAACTCTGGACTAGCTTCATCTTCTTCCATCGTGGGAGCTAAAGTAGGCGGTTGAGTTATCGAATGAGTCTGTGAAGTGAGGGTATTGGTCGCCGAGGAAGTGGGTGTATCGTCAATCTTCGATTTCTGTCTGCTTCGTTCGGTGAGGGGAAAAATTGACGATGATTTAGAGTGACTCCAGATTTGGTTGGGTGCACCGTTGGCGAAAGCGTACTCTGGATCATTGATCTTCGTTTTCCGCAGCCATATTCTGCGTAGGAAATAGACCAAGAGACCTGTGATGAGGACAGCGAGAAGGGTCCCAAGCACGGCTGCGACAATCACAGGAGTGTCGCTTGAACTGGAAGACATTGGTGTTGGAGAAGAAGAAGGTGGATGAGGAGAATCAGAGTTAGAATTATCATCATCCTTGTTGCGCTTTTCATTGTGGAATAAGTGCCTGTCAGCGATAAGGGAAGGTTAGCAGTTTCCAAGAGATACCATTCGCAGAAGGTAACGGTATTTACCTAGGAGATGGACTATAAAATGTGCGACCGCGTCAGCCTATGCAGCAACGTACAGATTAATATACACCGACCTCTGAGAACCGTCGTCACCTCCTATCATAGAATGTTCATTCCCATCATCATCATCATCATCATCATGAGCGTTGTATTCCATTTCAGCAGGCCGCCAACGAAGCCAGAACGAGCTAGGGTGCGGATTCTATGAAATCAGACATGCATCGCCCGAATTAATATAGCAAGCGCACCTATAAGTATTTGAATGAAGGATCCTGTGTAGCATAGTAAAGCCGAGTTAGCTTCTCATATCATCGTAACGGGGGGAAAGAACGGAAGACGCTGAGATAGAAAGGGAAGGAAGACAGCAACATGTACAGCAACGAACAACAGGCATGATGAATTCATATTGACTACGTCCGCAGTCAAAAATAGGCGAAAGGAAGATTGGAAGACGTACCCTGAAGTTGGTAAGGAAATCTCTTCTCGTGTCTGTTGAGTCCGATGAGGCTCCATAGCAATAGACAGGAGCCGTGAGTCGGTTGTCTCTTCGCCAAGAATATTGTGTCCATAATTAGGTGCGAATTCCAATTCGCGGGTCGTCTCCAAGTATCCTCGAGGACCGGCGTCTAACTCTGTACCGGCCAAAAATACCGGTCTAAAGGCGACTAGACCAGATTGGCTCTCCTGGGTGCGTTGAATATACGAAGAGCTTGGCCTTGAGTAAAGACTTGTAAGAAAAGGATGGAAGAGAGAGTATCCAAAGGCTATCGAAGCATCTGTAGAAAGAAATATGCTGTAGACAAAATGTATTAAAACGTCAGAACAACCATGCAGATAACCATTCAAACAGCAGAGCAACGTACCACAAGAAAGAGACTTTAAAGAAGATCATATTCACAAATCGAAGCCAGCGCCGTGAAAGGCGAAAAGAAATAGGCCCTCAGGCCTCGAAAACTTGAGCTCAGGCAGAGCGTGAGGTGGTGATGGTGGAAGTAGCGGACAAAGAGGAGATGAGACGTCTAGAGTCACCGCAAACCCGAACGGAAGTGATGACATCGGCTTGCAGTGCCTTGTAGGTTGATCATCTCGCAATCAAAAGAAACGAGACAGTGGGCGTCACGATACGTGAAAGATGTTGATTACTGATATTTGATCCAATAACCTCATAGCATTCAATTACGCTGCCATTCCAGACTCGAAATCATGATTCGAGAACTTTTAACGGCGGGGACTCAGATGGAGATGGGTACCAGTGGAGGAAAGATTTAAACAGTGCCATCACTGCCACTATAGTAGAGCCTTAATTGAAATGACTGACAGCTAACCTTGCAGCAGGAGCAAAATCTAGGTCGTTATGACTTGCAAACAGGCCTGCGTAGGTGGTACTTGAAGGAGTCAGACCAATAGGTGGGACTTAACCTGATTTAAGCGGTTTCCTTTGTAACCGGCCGCGCTGCAGTGCGTATGAACGGATAACGAAGAACCTTATTATTCTCTCGGGCGGAGAGCGCATCATGATGGTGCACGGAATGGAGAGATGGTTAGTAGATACTTATTAGGGAAAAGATAAATAAATGCCTTGATGCATATATAGTAGTGCTCGGGAGATCTATATGAGGCAATGCTATTTAGCACCTGAACAGTCAAGGCCGTCAATATCAACACGAAGAAAAGAGAAATTAATTCCAACCTTCCATTCCACTATTACTCTTCATCTTCCGAATCCCACACGACAGGAATAATAACTTCACCCCGCTTCGGATTATCGTCATCCTGCCATTCAGTTTTGAGCACCAGTCCAGGGTCCTTGAATTCATACAAATCCGAATTGTCAAACCACTCGTCCCACTCTTTAGCAATGACTTTGATCACTACGGACTTGAGTCGTTCCACTTGTGCTGATGGACCAATTTCCCAACGCGCCCGTACCATCTCCTCAATTGAGCCCAAACCTGACGAATACACCTTCATCTCGATGCTCCTAAATTGAGGAACTATCGGCTGGTGCTCGGACTCGGGACCTCCTGATTGCACTACGCTGAGCCTCTTCAAAAAGCCTTCAGTAACCGTGTGATTGGAGACCTTGCTGTAATCCATCGGGTCGCGGTAACTGGAGTAAGGAGCACGAGGAGCTTCGCTATCCATCAACTCGTGAACGGTGAGATCGCGTAAGCTAGGGGTCTTTTCGAGTATGGAAAGTAAACCACATCCATAGATAGGGAGTTCCTTGAGGCTAAAGGTATGAAGGGTTGGCAGGATATTGGAGCGAGTGAAGAAATCGTTCAGGGCTTGACCAGGCCATGAAGGGTGCTTTTGGGCGTGATATCGTGGGTGGGTATCGTACCATCGTATTCCATCACCGATCATATGGAATATCTGAAGCGATGGACAGGTCAACATCTTTAAAATTTTTTCCAGTCGTGTCCAACATAACTGTCTATCGAGACCCCTATCCTTATTGGAGTAATCCAACGTGAGAGACAGCTCGCGCAAAGATGATAGGACGAGGGGAGGCGAAATAGGAGGGTCGGCTTTGGTGCTTTGGTCCAGAAGACCGAGATAACTTGTACCGCAATGGAAGGATATTGGGCGCTGACGATATTGGGGCATAGCTCCATGGCATGGGCAATTGCCTTGATACCGAGGGATTTCAAGGAGAGATGAGTGAGTTGTGCCCATGAGAGATTTGGCAGACCATTGGATTCGTATTCCGAGAGGGAAAGTGAGCGTAAATTTGGGCAGTTCTGAAAGAACGGAAGTTTGGTTCGATCATCACCGTGGATATCCAGAGCATATAACGAAGGAAACTCGGGTCGCATTAATTGGGAAAGAATGGCGTGCTGAGCCTCCGGATTCCTCCAGTCGTGAAAGATGCTGAAGACACGCGGATGTAAACGAACGCAACACCATCGGGATTGCTCTCCAGCCAAAAGCTCGAGAAATTCGTCACCACTCGCATAGTGGTCCATGTCATGATAGCGTGACGCACCCTCCCAGTGCAGGTTAAGGTAAACTAGAGCCTGTTTCGATAGCGCCAAGTGCCGCATGAGAGGAGGGGTAATGTCGTCCAGGCACTCGTTTTTGGCACTGAGATTGAGAGAAATCGTTCCCCAAAGCCTCGGTGTCTCCAGGATAATTTTATACCAGTAATGGCAAACTAGCGAGAGATGTGAAAGGCCGGATGATGTCTTGGCAAAACCAAACCTATTGCCGTCGGTACACGTATCGATGTAAGTGACGAAAATGAGGCTCAGAACCTCGGGGTGGAGTTTGCGAATTGGGGACAGAGCAGACTGGAACATCTGCTGCTCCTGTTGTAGATGGTTTAAGTATCCGTATAGCTGGCCCATCTTTTGCTCGTGAAGACGAGTCAGCTCCTGGAACTGAAGCACCTCGTCCTGTATTCGGTAATGTTGCCTTCCAATTGGACGTTCGAAGGATTGGGCTATAATTTGAGCGCTGAGTATTTCTAGAGCAGTGAGAGGGCGTCCAGTGCGTAGCGCTTCCAGCAATATGCTCTCGTCAAGTCCACGCGTTCTGTGAGCGGTTCCTTCTTGACTTTCCATTGCTGATTATGACACTTCATTCAGAAACGTTTGGCATAGATTGGATAGAGTATGAAAATACCTCACGTTCTAGGAAGGCCAAGACCTCAGGAAGACCTGTAGGCGACGACGAGATGATGAAGGTAGGAAGCAAAGTTTTTTCCTGGGTCCGAGCGTGAGAACTGATAGCCATAAACGCGCATGTCATGATCACGAGCTCGCTAAAGACAGCGCGTCACGCTAAGTGACACTCGCGTTTGGTATTGGCAATTTGCCGCAATATGTGAGCAGAACTGAGACTACATATTTCCGAGCATCTATGGTGTCGTGATTGAAGAAATAATTGAGTATATAAGACGCGATATGTAAGCCTAGCATTTGGCTACAATACATACTTGTTTAAATTCAGAAGAAAACTCAAGAAATCAGCCTCTCAAATCCCCTAAACACCAAACCCAAACCAGAATTGTAGTCTGCTTTCTTGAAGAAGCGGGCTTCGCTTGAGGGAGGTCTGCAAAGATAATTGTTCGTTAGTTAATGACTCATAGCAGGATAAGGCGAAGAGAGAAGTGATAATTGAAGGGGCATTGTCCTCACCTCAGGTAACTCCCAATCAGCTCCCGCTGCCCATTTCCTACCGGCTAGATATCGTACGTCTTGGTATTTGTAGAAAGTCTTGGGCGAGTTTGAGATAGATTTGTAGGATAAATTGGGCAGGTCCGATGCGTCGGTAAGAGCGTATTTGGGTTTCGCTAGTGCATAGAGGAGACGAACGACGTTATTGATGAAGGTGATGAATGAATGGATGAACTTTAAAAAAGAGAAGTAGGACGCGACGTGCCGTCACTCTTGCACGTTCCCTGTGGTACGAAAAGACAGCCGAGAACTTGGGTAGAAAACCAGGTTTGAGGAAGCATATGTAATGGAATTGTAGCAAAAGACCGGGGAGAGAGTGCTGAGACGCGTATCACGCCCCAGGTGGACGAGATAATTATACTGGTTTCGGTGGGTGGCACTCAGAGACGCGTCCACATCTTTAAATTAAATTGCACATTAGGGACACCTAATTCTATCCAAGACCCAAGTTTGCTCACAAAACGCGTCCGAAATGCGAAAACGAAAAACGAAAAAACCGAGGTCGAAAACACTTCCCAATGTTCCCGTTGGCTATCCGAACTGTTCATCCGCCTTCCACGGCACTAGCGCCGCCTCCCATTCCTTTCTCGCCTCCTTCAACAGCTTCCTCGCCTCTCTCTTCTCAACAGCTTCCTACTTTTCTTCCTCTGCCAAAACGTTACGCGGCGCACGCCATTTTTTTGGTTTTAGTTCTGGTTCGGTGAATGCGCAGCGGATTTTTCGACGGTAGTAGGGAATTTTCTGAGGTGCATGACTGCTCAGTGGTAGGAGAGAGGAGAGTCGCTAGTAGCGGTTGGATGGTAAGAGAAGAGGTCAAGCTACGCGACGTGGACGTTGCTGGGACGTTGATAAAAATGCCATTGCACGTGGCGCCATTTTGGATTTTCACAGGCCTCCTCTTCTTCCAGACCAGGACAACAGTTTGTACTTATGGCTGAGCCACTCTCAAAGCAGCTCTGTATCCTCATCTGTCTTTCGCCTGTGGGCTCACTGCCCTGAGAAGAGCCTCACCGTTGAAAAGCGGTGACATTATCTGACGAAATGCGTAAGATTCTTGTCATTGGCCACTCCGTAGTGATCCGACGACACAACCGTTAAATTCGGTGATGTATACCTTTCTATCAATGATCTCATCGCGGATCCCGACTGGAACAGTCTCCAACAGTCTCTAGGTGTCATGCCTAGCGGATAAGCCAGCGCGAGCGTTTGTTTGATTACAGCGTTATATCTCAGGCTGGTGAGTCGACTCTGGTGGGCCCCGAGCTCATTTTCAAGGTTCGCCCACATGGAGTACTATATAGCTTAAAGGTATAATACGAAGTCCCTGACGCATTCCTACGCACTGAAGGCGGCCAGTGATACATATCACACCGTGCTCTGCCTCGTTTGAAAGTATGTATTTTTCTGACAGTCTGACAACTAAAGGCTCCTCCTTATGAAGTGAACAACTGGGGTAGGGTCCATTCAGATTCAGACGCTCGTATCCACCTCGTATCCACCTGAATCTATATAACGAACGGGAGATCAAAGCCATTCGCGCAATACTCCCTCCCATTCCTTAATCCTCTTTTTCCTCTCTCTTACTGACTCTGCAGACAGAAGAACAAGCCGTTCTGGTAGTCTGCGAAAAATCAACTAATACACTGATTGCATAGACGATTGTAATGTTCTCAACTTTTTTCAAGGAGCCATCCAAGGAGAAAAGGCATAGTTTGATTGGTCTCTGTCACATAATGCACCAATTCTGATGACTTACTTTCAGGGATCCTCTCACTCAACAAAGAAGGAAGCACATCGTTCCATTGACGCGCTCTCCCTTTATCGAGTCTTCTGATGCAGTACGGGCAACTTCTCAGTTCACTATCCAGACGGAAACTGACAGTATCGACTCATTCGCAGGAGGATGGAGAGCTGAGGGTATCAGCCTTGGAACTTCCGTGGAGTGATTTGGTACGTCTCAAACACGAGTCCTTTCCAGTTCATTTTGCCTATCTAAGCCTCTCCACCAACTCTCCACAGTTACTTGAGATTGCGATGACCACGGCATTTGCCAGTTTAACGTGAGGGAAAGGTTATATGGCTGAATTAGCTTGGTACTGATCTACTCGTTTGAAGTGAAGGCACACCTATACTCGAAGCTTCGGTGAGATTTCCTTGGAACTCGACCACTGTCCGTTTGATCACTGATTCTTTCCCGTTCTCTTTTACTATTAGAGTCTAGCATCCTACGTCAGTTTCTTCGCCTTAGTATGGTGGATCTGGGCAAGTCAAGTCGCATACAACGTCCGTTTCCGTCAAGCGGACTGGCTTCACCGACTCTTTATCTTTCTCCAAGTCTTCGCCTTTTGCGGACTTGCTACTTTCACGTTGGATTATGACGTCACTCACGACCTTTCGGATGATGTTGAAGCTGAGGAGATGAGAGAGACTAGACTGCAGATAGAGGCTTTTGGTGAAGTTCAGAGGCCGTGGATTAATGTGCAGAGGGCTAGGAGCAGTAGGCTCCCGACGCTTAATGCGAGAGGTATTTCTGTAACGGTGGGGCTTAGTCGGGTGTTCCTTCTCGTACAGTATCTGATAGGTGAGTGAAGCTTGTTTCTCGAATAGCTAAATCAATGACCTTTCGACTTCAACAGCTTACTATCACGCAATCAGAAGGGACGGCAACCGTATCCTTCCACTCTCTCGTCACTCCGCATTCCTAGTGCACATCGGATCCCTATTGTTCTCTACCGCCTGCTACTTCATTGCCTTCGCTCTAATCGGCAGAAACCCTTCCGAAGGAGATCAAATCGCCAAATTCTGCCTCTGGTATATCCCCCTCTTCGTCGAAGTCGCAGCTCATTTCATCGCCACCTCTTCGCGTTTCTGTCGTGGACGTGTATATTACGACCCTCGACTCATCATGGCGCGGAGTTCCACTGTCTTTGTCATTATTCTCGGACAAGGACTCGATAGTATTACGAATAGCTTCCAGTTTATGGTTGGGAATATTTCGTTTGGGTGGGGAAGTCTAGGAGTGATATTTTGCGGAGTGGTGATTTTCCTCTTGATATTTTCCTTGTATTTCAATACAAGTGCACCCCCCCTCGGATGGGAAGCAATCGTGCGATTGGAGGGTTTTTTTGCCAGTTTTTCTTCCTTGCGGCTGTTATAGTTACTCTTCAAGGTATTGCGGCGATGTTGACAGCAGGGGTAAGTCTTTCAGTCTCTCTGCCGGTGATATCGGTATTCCAAGTACTTTGTGGCATGCTAATGAGATCTGTTCAGAACCTAGGCAACGCGCTCGAGGTTGCCTTCGACTTTCTCCGCACCTCTCAATCAGTCATGCAAACCAAAGGGTTCTCGGTTCGTCTCAACGAATCGGACTATGCATCCACGAATATCGTTGGGATGCTTCAAAAACAGGGCATTGCGCTGGAGTCACTCTTACCCTATATTAATTTTTACATTTCGAATGCTTCGCAAGAGCAACCCGTTGATTATTCGTTGCCGTTCAATGCCCTTCTACAGATGGATCTGTACATTGTGGAAACGATTGGCAAGGTAGGTCATAATCATCGGTGATTTTTGAACGCTTGCATCAACTCGATGCTAATACTACACACCATAGAATCTAGATCTCTACCCCGACTCTGGACTTCTACTAGCACAATATGTGGCTATCGACAACGCGAGTCCCAAAAACTACACTCTAGTTTCAAACGAAACGTTCCGAGATGCTGTCAGATCGACTATTGTCGCCAATACCACACCTGCGTTGTGGTTTTACGCCGCTGGAGGCCTACTTCTGGCCTTCATGGGGGTTCTGATGCTGATTACGCAAGAGCCCAGAGGTAAGCGTCTTGCTGGACTTGTCACTTTAACGTAGCTTCTTTTTCCCAAATTTGTGAGTATGTATTCATGTACTGACCTTCCTATATTCACAGATCGTTACGAATGGGGCCAAATCCTCTCGAGAATACTCCTTGGTTCGGCCACGATCTCGCTTAGCGGATTGGATGCGTATGTGTCTGATACACCGAAGATCTTGACGGAGGATTGGCATTACGGAGGGTCAGGGATATGGTGGCTGGCTACGCATTCTTGGATGTATGTAGAACCCTTCCTCGTCAAGGTTTTCCTGTTTGAAGTCTGATACTTACCTTTGCACTCCGCACAGATTACCGCCTTATGCTCTAGCTTTGCTCCTTGAGCAAATAGTCGAATTGGTACATGCCTTCTTTCAAGTTTGTCTACTCGATTTTTTGATCCACTAATACCTCTTATATAGGTCCTGTCACACCTAGCCGGTCGTCATTTGGGTGAAATACTTGGCTCATACGCGGATTCTATCTCTTCAATGGCTCGGGCTGGTACCAATTCACCTACACCGGGTGGCGTATACTCGAAGACAGGAACTTTTGATGAAGACGGAATTGGGCGCTATAAGCACGGTGATGCTAGGATGAAGCGATCCAATTTCACTGACTCGGATCTGGAGCAGGGTCTGGAATCATCGTATGAGTCGGAGTCCTCCAATGAGAAGGACTCGGACGGGGAAGAATATCGCACAGGGAGCCCGAGGCCTGTACGGCGGAAGTTTTCAGTTCCTTCAAGGATCTCAACCTAAGCAAATTTAACGCCAAAAAATGTAACAACTATCAACGTGTATGATTGCAGTCAATCTTTCTACTACCCTTCCGTGTTATTTACACCACCAGTGCTTATAATCTTGTACTTCTTACTATTCTATGTATCTGCCTGAATAATAAATAATACCTATTTATTGGTTTCGGTCCTCTATGAACGTGCATGGACGCAAAGGAGTTGTACCCATGGCCAGGGAACCCAGCAAAAGACACTGGAGTACAACGTAACACGGTTCGCAGGTGACTATCCTTTCAACTATTACCATCACCATCCTCTAATGTCTTTCAAAGGAAAAACTTGTATGAGTACGATACTTTGGTTAAATCAGTAGCATTAGCAGCGGTCATTGGTTAGATCAATGTCACTTGGAAGTCCTAAATGAGCCATAGCACTGCTATGGGGCCAAATTCTATTTCTTTAGAAGCATAATTAAGGACTCTGGCAAAATCAGTCAGCCATGCAGTTGGTCTCGCAGTGAATTTAGCTCAAAAACCATCGAGGCCCATAGTTTTGATCTACTCGTACCTCCTGCCTATTAAAATTTTATTGATTTCTGCGGTCTTCAAGGAACACTTCCTAATCTCCGTACACGGCAATGATTGGCGATGATTACCTACCTGCGCACAACGAAAATGCCCTGGACATTGGAATTTACATTTTGTGGAGATATAGAGACGATTGGACGATATGAGGTACTAAGTAGTAAGGGGTTGTGCCGAAGGTATCGGCATGAGTCACATGAAACTTTTGAGTCATGTTACCTACACGTGACCCTGACGCGTCGCGTTAAAAGGTCTTGCGTCCACTTTCCATCGTCCTCGTTCTGTGTTATGCTAGATATTCCACTCCTAGAAATGAGAATAGAAACACGTATGTCAGTAATGAGAAAAATGTCTTAAGTTTTATGAAAAAAATGACAACTTAGACATTGAGAGTGCGGGAAACCTGAATGAGTGCGGGGATTTCGACTATGAGTGCGGAAAATTTCGGGTGTGTGCGGGTACAAATAATAAAAGTGCAAATTGAACAGCATATGACTAAGTATTGAGTAGGTATCGAAATGAGAATGAGAGGATGAGGGGGCAAGGGAGGGGGAGGAGGGGGAAGAAGAGGATTATGCGAAATAGGATTGGAGATTGGCCCCGAGGGAGAAGACAGGGATGAGGAATAGTGTACATGCTGAAGTGGGTAAGATCGGACTTGAGGGCCGGGGAAGGGAAGGTGCCGCGTAAGGGAAAGGAAGGCAAAAAACTTCCCTCGAAGGGAGAACGAGAACGAAATGACTAAAACAAAGCGAATGATAGGAATGAATGAACGCCATGGAACCACCATGGAACCAATACCTGAAGTAGTCGACAGCACTTCAGAGACGATTACCTCTGTAGACACACAAGGCTCGCTCAGATGGGAATGGCATCCTCCAAATTCTTCCACTGCTGTAGAAGGACAGCTTCATGGCAGCGACGGCCATCACGTCCCGTTCGGAGCACCACCAATACGAATAGGATGTAAACGCTCGAAACTTTGAATGACATGTTGGCATAGAACATTGACCATACATTCATATATAGAGATACATCTACAAATCTTTCACGCTTTCACAGCCAGCGTGCCCATATACCCTCCCGTCAAAATATCCTTCCCCAATGCCTTCGTCGCATTCGTCGTCTGAGCAAAGATCAAGCTTCCAGTACTAACCCTCGCAACTCCAAGCTTTGTAAGTTCATCCACTGACAACCCTCCAACGTCCTTCCGATTCAAAAGAACCGACAAACGCCCATCAAACTCCTTCACAAGCCTCCTCACACTCTCTGAACTCGTCCCCCCAGGAGCGCCCCCAGACCAAACGAAAATCGTCGTAGGTACACCAGTGGCCAAATACGCCTTTCCACGAGCAACAGCTTCATCGATGTCCTGTCCAGACCGGTCATGAGTGAAAGACGCGTCGGTACGGACGTTGAACACGAAATGAGGAATTCCAAGTTCCGTCGCTACTTTTTTGGCTTGCAGAATCCGATTCTTCATCTCTTCGACGGAGTACAACTTGGTCTTCTTCGTCGCGGGGTCATAGTACGAATCTTCAATGTTACAACCGACTGCGCCTATTTCGATGATCTTTTTCATGGTTTCGGAGAGTCTGGAGCCGTGGCCGTCGAGGATATCGCAAGAGAGTGGGATTCCCAGGCCGTTGTTGGCTGCAGGGTCTGCAGATTTGATGACTTCGCTGATGCGAGCTAGAGCTTCGGCGTGGACATCAAGAGTCAAGGTTTGGTCGTTTAGGCCATTGACGCTAGCGACGGCGTAGGAAGACGTCGCGATGGCTTGTATCTGGGGACGTGAATAACGCGGTTCTCAGCATGATAATACCAAAAGCAATGGACAGTCAATTTCGGGATGTACGTACCTCTGGACGAAGAGACAACATGGCGTTGGTGGAAGCGCAATCGTGCACATTCGTGAGTATGAGTGGTTTTCCTGGTACGTGGAGGGAGGCAAAGTGATTTGCGAGCTGGTTTAGCTTGGAAGACATGATGATGTACGTTTAGATCGCGGTGGTCAAGACTCGAGCTATCTCTGTCGATTTCGAGACGAGGATTACTCGTTATAAGGAGAAAGCTTCAGTTGTTTCGGGATCTAAATGAATTGATCGAGCTGAGAGCTGAAGCTGCATTTTGGAAAAGTTGATCGGCTGACCGTGAAGTTCGGAGAAAGTTCGGAGTCTGCTGAGTAATGCATAAGCAAGAATATTAAAACTTAGAAATCACTCTCACCACGGGTCGAGTCCAATAGAAACGATCTGTCGCTGTCGCTGATTCATTATACGAGGCCTTTACACTGCGGGCATAATACCATCTTCTCACTGTGTAAATCAATAGTAAATGCTTAGGAAATCGTAAATAGCCAATCAGATTTCAGGAAACCCATTTCCTATCAATTCCCTATTGATTTACTAGGTCAGAAGATCATATTATGCCCGCAGTGTTAGGCTGAGTTAATTTTAATTTATGTTACGAGGCCTCTTAGAGCAGATTTCATAAATATACGGAATCGCAAAAAAAAAAAAATCCGATCAGGTCAAAGGCACTCCATCGGCGGGCTTTTGGCCGAGCCCCGGCTTCTATTACCTAAACGTGAAGTTGTACCACCATCATCTCCAACACGCTTGCAACGACCTCTTGTACAATCAAGAGATGGCCTCAAAGCACGTCTTCCCGAAACCAAGACAATACGGCTAATGCCTGCATCTTATTCCCTCAAAACCGCCATTCTCCGAAGTCCTTTCATACAACCAGCTCCAAACTGGCTCATATAGTCCTTTCATTTCCTCTTCCGGCTTTGCACCCAGGCAGCTCGCCTTGCCTCAATATCTGCTCAAGATGTACTTTTGCATGATTCTCACTCCGCTATAGTTTATTTTAGTGCTGTACCTACAGTAACATAGTGTAGAAGGTTCGAGACGCACAGTGTTGGTATTACAAACAGAATGTGAGCTCGAGTACTATAGTCTACAGCCGCTATGCAACTTGTGCATATTGTAGTCCTAATAAAGTATGATTACATCTAGAACAAGTTCTATAGCAGTATGGAATCAAGAGTGCTCAGCGAGGTCGCGTACTTGTCGCGTACTGTAACCTGTGGGCAAGCCGGGACTCGGCCAAAACAATGCCCCGATCTAGTGCCGTTGAGCCTTTGAGGTCGACCCTCGTGAAAAAAAAAAAACGATCGTCTGTATATTTATTGAATTTGCTCTAAAGGCCGAGTTAACTTATGTCGACCTCGAAAATTTTACCACGACCTCAAACTCTCACCCCTTTTCGTTGCCACAGCCGGTCTTTGCCCTTCCCGACAACCAGAATGTCCAGACTCAGTCTGGATCCAAGGACCGTTGACGTCAATAACTACGACGTCATGCTAGCGCGTCAAATCGGTCTGCTTAACGCCCTTCTTCCCTCTCACTTTCGACAGATTCTCCCTCCCTTCTGCATAACCTGAGTTAGACTACGTGAAAGGGCCTCATAATTTGCCACGCGAAGCAATGGCCCTTTGCCCCAGTTATGTTGTAACGACCTCCCAGATCTTTCCACGGGTTCAAACTCCCACCCCTGTTTGTTGGCGCTCATCAAGTGCTCATCTGGAATCACAGTTGAGACCCATGATGTCGTTCACAGCTTCCTCGGACTAATGCGAGGCCCTTAGGGCCGGTCTCTATCCTTCCCGGCAACCAAAATGTCTAGACTCAGTCTGGACTGGGTCCAAAGACTGTTTGATGTCAATACACACATTATCACTGCCCTCAACTGTCGAGTACCTCTCTCAGTCTGCAACCATCAAATCCATTCCTCACTGACTGCTCCTGACTTATTGTCAGTGCCCAGCAGAAGAGCCAACGGACATATACAGGCATATGCGAAATGACTTACTCCCATTGGTCCACTTATAAAACCCTTCCTCAATCTCTTCTTTTTTTGTTTGGATGGAACAGGAGTCAATGCCAGTGCACCCTGGTTCTTCTAGTACTGGGAACCCGTCAATGCACACAATTTGACTCATTTCTACAGTGCACCAATGGTGATTAGGATTAGGTTGTTGATGAGGTTGGGTGAGTCATCTTTTCATGTTTGATAGATCTCAGTTGTTGGTTGTTGCAGTAGCTCATTTCATTGTGTGTCCTCGATTCTAACCATCAACCCAGGGGCTTGGGAGTGATATAACACACATGTCAAAAGGAAAGAGTGTACAGTGTTGGATACTTTCTGGTGAGTCTTCTCTTCAGTATATGCTCTCAAACTGGCACACAATTTTGAGCCTTTCTTCTTTGCACCATGTCCTCTGCAGACAACAACTCAATCAAACATTCTTACTGAACTGGACTCTGTCAGGCCACCTCTTGCTCAGCTTGATCATCTGTCTCAATGCCTTTCTGAAGTTATAAATCTCACTCAGAGGGATGTAGTTTTTTGATTACTTTTGTGGGAATCTTAACATTTAGGCTGATATATGAGAATCTATCTCCTTCACCAAGTCTTTGTGAGTATCCACATTGGTCTTGTTTTATATTTTCACCTACATTTTGTTGTTTCTCTTGCAGCTGGTGTGCAGTGTCGAGTCATATACAGTCGAATATCTCATAATGCATAGACTTGGTTCCTGGATTTCCCTATGCATTATCAGATTTATGCAGTCTGAGATTGAGCCTCTATTTTACAAAAAAAAAAGTTCTTGCTTCTGCTTCAGAATATGCATCTACAATCTGTTCAAATGACGTTGGATTGCATCCTGCTGCTTCAGTGGGTAAGATGCAGCATAACACCTTCACGGTGACTGGCCTTCTGGATTTTGGCTGACATCAGAAGTCTTGACTACATATCAGGACCAAAGTAGATCAATTGTATGACATTATTTGCTATCAATCTCACCATTTCTAGAAAATGCATGGTCATTCTGGCCAAATTTCTGACTTTTTGACCCATTCTTTTCTATTTTTGAGGTATTTTTGGCTATCTCATAATGCATACTGCCCCAAAATTTTTCCAAAATCTCAATGCATTATGCATTATGCAATTTGGGGCCAGTTTGGCATGGAACAGTGCTTGTTCCAGCAAATCCTCATGCATTATCAGATTTATGCATTATGAGATAATGCAATATGAGATATTCAACTGTATCTACATCTATCACTCTACCAAGCCATATTGCAGATTTTCCCATACCCTTTGACTGTCTATTTGTTCTTCATTGCCACTTTCTTTAACTCAGGAAGCGGATTATGCCAATGTTTGTTGATTGGAGTTCTGCCTCACCTATTGTCACTTTATATCTGCAATTATTACCACTCGATGTTGTCCATTACTATACTATTTCAACCATAATTTTGTTGACTTTGAGTGTGACACAATACTTTCATCCTGTGTTACCATATTGGGAAGGTTGCCAGCAAAGCTAGCGCTCCCAAGACCCTTTTTTGGTAACAAACTGCTCAAAAATGTGTCTGTTACATGTTACAAGAAGTATTTTGAGCCAGTTTGAAGGGGGTGAGTGATGTGCTATGCGAACTTGTGGTCAAATAGTACAGTATCTGTTTTTTGTCTTGGGGTTTACTCAATACTATGTGTTTTCTCTTATTTATGCTCTACATGGAAGATCTAATGTATTATATGAAAGCAATTCTTGGTACTGCTGAGTATGACAAGGGTAAGGGGCCTCATAACTTGCCATGTGAAGCAGTGGCCCCTTACCCCAGTTAATTTATGTTGTTTCAAAGTGACCTCCCAAGGATCCAACTTTTCCATGGGTTCAAACTCCCACCCCTGTTCGTTGGCACTCGTCAAGTGCTCATCTGGAATCATGGTCATGAGGTACCATCATGACGTCATTCATGGCTTCCTCAGACCAAGGTGTAACCAAAGCAAGCCAAGGCAGCATCTGAGTGCGCCTTATTAGTTTTAAGTGAAAGACAGAATTGGAAGGGCCTCTATGGACCTCTGCAAGTCAGGATCCCAAAACTCCTAGTCAATGTGCCAATGAA
This sequence comes from Tetrapyrgos nigripes, assembly GCA_013368315.1. Taxonomy (NCBI): domain Eukaryota; kingdom Fungi; phylum Basidiomycota; class Agaricomycetes; order Agaricales; family Campanellaceae; genus Tetrapyrgos; species Tetrapyrgos nigripes. Next base: position 143,120 of record JAACJM010000122.1, read on the forward strand.
CAACATGGTCATTCGTGTTCAAACAGGCTCCCGTATTACAATGTGCTACCTCAACATCTAATTGGCAAATTAAATCCAGGTCCCAGTACCACTTGTCGTTCAAGGCTCTTGAGCAGTCCATGCTGTTTAAACATGTACATCAGATGTCTGGGGTTTTCAGTCATGGCCATCCCCTTTCCTGGTCAATGTTCTCAGATTTGAACTCTCTCAGTGAGCTTCCACTTCACTGCACAGTGGTCACTGATTTTCAATAGTCAAAACCTGCTTGTGCACAACTTGAAATGCTGAGAGATAACTCACTGCAGAATGCCTGTGATATGGCAGTAATATTGTCTGGAAAATCAACTTCTACAACATTTTTTGCAGGTTGTAAATTTTCTCAATCTTTCCACATGTTAGACTCTAGCCTGGAATTGCCTTTAGACAGTGCCATTTACCATCAGTCTAAGTACTAGTAGTACTACCATATGGCAACATGATATTACCATGAGTAGTTCAAGTAAAAGGAATCATCTATCATTGCCCTTACTTTCCAACTAATGATTGAGTCCACTGTTCTAAGTCTCTCACCTTCAGGGTTCAGAGTCAAAGCCTTGACCATCCAAAACTGTATCCTCACAATTATCTCAAAGCTCCTTTCAGACAAGGTGGTCACTGATCTGAGCCTATAGTCAAATATTGGGAAAGTGCATTTGAATTCTTATGGGTCTTACTTATGAATCAGTAAGGTACATACTTAATGAGTTCAAGTACAGTTCAATGTTTTGATCTCAAGGTCTTTGGGTTTTATGGTGGTGACTTAGTTAGGCAGTTTATAGGTACATATCAATGTTAAGGATACTGAAGACTCAGAACTAAAAAGTGATTCGAGACCATCGAACCTGCTGAAATTTCATAGTATGTCATTGAGCCACCTGTGTAATAAAAGAATGTTGCAATTTCTTGACACAAACCTGCGTAAAACCCACCAAACTGCCCTGGAATTGGTGAACCTGTCTGGAAAATCAGAAGAATCACCAAAACTGTTGCAACCTGCGGAAAATTTGCTGTTTTGGATTTTCCGGACAGTATTATTGCCATACCATGACTTGTTGGACCCTGATGTGTAATTCTCCAGCTTGCATCCAAGTAGCGTTGTGAGTTAGGCACTGTGCCTCATAGAGTCCTGTCCATAGTTACTTGCTTATTGTCAACATACTAGACCTGCCTCTACACAGCCACCCAACCCAACTTCTTCCATGCAATGATGAATCACCCCAATGATGTGAGCCATTTGAGTACACAGAACTGATCTGACTGGGTGTACAAAGAGTTCAACATTGGTGTACATCTGGCATGGTAAGTGATTTGGTGATGATCACTAAATAACTCACCCATGAAAAGTGTCAAGCTCAGCTGAAATCCCAACACCCCTATTTGGGAAATAAAATACACCACAGTTGGCAGACCGATCTGAGGAATCATTGTGTTTGGGTTATGCCCTACTAGCAAACTGGCATGACAAGGTTCAAGCCCTACAATAATTTGATAATCTCCATGAAGATTCATCAGGATGTCCCAAAGGAACATCTACCATATCCAGTGAAGAGTTCATTCAGTGTGGACACATGTAGCATGATTCAAAGCTTCAACTCACCCCAAGCACCCCAACTTGAACATACATTGTGTTTTGCTTCAAATGGGCTATGTCCAGTGGAAGGAGTGCTAATGGTGTGTACAGGTTTGATATAGCTGCCAGTGCTGTGACATTGAAAGGGTTAATGGTTGAAGGAGTGGTAGTATCCATTTCTTGGATGATCATTTGTATATGGCACTTCAAGTTCAGTGGCAGAACAGCAAGGTCAGGAGACACTTGTAGGTTGCCAGACACAGTCTCAGAGTCTGAGGAATCAGAGAAGTGGAAAGTTGATATTCAACTTGAGTAAGGAATAAAAAGGAACTCCTGTGATGTGACATCTGAGGCTATTGAGCAGCCTGATATCAGTGGACAAAGCAAAGTGATCTCTGGATCATGTTCCACATGCCTTTAGTAGAGTGATTCAGTTCTAATGCAGAAATAACACCTGCAATGTAGAGGTCATCAAACCTGCACTGGTGGTAGGTTATAATTCACCATTTAACAAAAACATATAAAAACAGTTCTGGAGAAGTTTTTCAGCAGGCAACACTATCATGATGCACTCTCTCCAATGTCAGAATCAAAATTTGCAGATGCTGCCAACTGTCTGCAGTGATGGACCACCAGGCCATCAGTGAAAATGGGGCTATGTTCCACTGCCATTCCAAACTCTTGGTCCCAGCCCAGGTAATAGAGTTCTCCTCCTCCTCCTCCTCCAACCCCAGAACCACCCACATCAGCATTTCGGGTATTTACTGGGGGCCGCTCAGCCTAAATTCTCACCATCAAAATTTTCACTCCCACACGATCAACAAATTTTCTCCTCCGTCTTTGTGCCCTGACATATTGAGTCAGGAACTATTCTAGCAAAATGTATCAGCAGTGGTGATGCGCAGTTCTAGGCGAACCACACGAGACATTCAAAGGCTATAAGAAAGCCAGAGAATCCTGTACAAATGAGATCGGAGAGGCAAATATGAAGACCTGTGGCTGAACTTGGGAAAATCACAATAAGTATATGAACACGGGTGACAGCTGGAATATACTGATATTAGAACTTTAGGGTTGAAATACGAATAAACGACTAGAGGGAGACTGGGAGAAACACTGGGAAACTGGGATACATAGGGACAGTTGAGTTACATGGGAGAACTGACTCTACTGGATATATCTAGGTACCTTGTATACATGATCCTATGTAGCTATGTAGATACAAGTCGATATGTGTATCGTATGATAGAGGTCCGAAATAAAGCTGTAGAAACACATGAGACAGTAACAAATGAAAATATGGAACATGTACAATGCGTAACGAAATAAAACAAGTCCAAAAGTAATCAAAAAGAAGAAGGATGCAAGGTATGGTCTGTGGTGGCCAAATACTAAGAAAGGCGATATGAAACAAGAAGGAAAAGAGTCCGAAATAACCAAAATTGACGCGTAAGGCTAAGAACATGAATAGGGGCACTAATGTAGTAATCAAAAAACGGTACCACAAGTGGGACAGCACAGATCACTATCAATGCAACACCCCTGGAACTATGGTTCTTGCTGTTATATCAACTGGAATGGTTCTAGCTGTTCCACCATATTCCAACGGCATTGGAACGACGATGTAACATAAAGTTACATCAGCGTTGAGGGATATTTTGTGTTAAGCTCCACCAGAATAACGCAGTCCATCGATGCTTGCCAGAGTCTAATCATATTCATGGACTACACTTTTACAGTAACATACAGTATCTTACTACGCTAGCAAGAAAGTGAGACCAACCCCACTGTGATAAGCAAATTGGCCTCACAACAGAAATCAAGGGGGTCCAAAAAGAATTAAATTATACCGGGGGTCGGAAAAAAAATTTGCGCCCCCATCAAGGGAACCTACCTACCTTACCTTCCTTATATAGTAGGTTACCTGCTTAATATAGCAATAGCATGTGACTTATGATTACATAAATTATTTGAACTGCTGTGCTAGTCAGAAGCTTTGCGGAACCTTCAATGAAAAATTGACTGCAACGTGGTCAAAGCAGTATTATCAGACCTTAGATGCATTGTGAACAACATGTATTACTGCCAACAGTGAGCGAAAAATTGTTCTAAGGCGCATTTTCGGGGGGGTCAAAAAAAAAATTTTCGCCTCCTCCAGAGGAACCTACCTACCAACCCCCGGTACGGGATTTCCCGGTCCGGACCCCCTTGACAGAAATGCCCTATTGAAGCTGTACACACTTATCAGTACCACATAATGGCTGTGGAAGCTCAAATGACTTACAGTCAGCTCGTAGTGGCAAGCATATCTCCTGTGTCTACTGGGAGGTGGCTGGGTAAATGTTAAAAAAAGGCGCATATAATCACTCACTAATGATGATGGGAAGGGCTGTATGTATGCGCAGCTTAGACAATGAAAATCCACAGATAGCACACAGGTGACCGGTAGTGTCACCGGGACTCGGAATGGAATTGCGACCAGCGAGACTGTAGGGGAGAAATGAGTGCAATGAGGAAGCGAAGCAGGGATTTGAGGGTCAAAGGAGAAAGAGAAGTCGTAGCCACATAATTCGCAGTTGGAGGTGAAGTTCGGCTACAAAAGATAATTTTTGGTTGATGACTGGATAGGTAGATGCAGTTAGCACAAGAATGTCAGACATATGAGCATTTGATGCACCGATGGAGTAAGCACAGTCAGGTTTGTCTTCTCGCAAGAAAGACCACAAAACTACTGTGCACCGTTGTCACGACGGCACCAACTCATCGAAGCTCGCATGGGCAGTTATGCGTGACAGGGAAAAAATCCTTTGGGGATTAAACGCAAGTTGAGTAACAGCTAATGACGATAGGCTAGAAGACTTACAAACGGTGTATGCTGGCCATATGTTGTAAACGGTCCGGCTCGACTACGGCTAGCCGACGAGTCGAGCCGGTTTTAGAGCCGCGGCTCGGCTCCGACTGGCTCCCGGCTAGAGTCGTGTAGGATGGGTGAAATAAATGTTTCGTTTACAGTAGTTAGAGCTGGATTTTAGATATGCAAAATAACATTTGCTTGCTCGCTTACCTTAGCAAGATGTTCAAAGCCTGGCAGCTCGTTGCAGTGGACCTAGAAATGACCTCGACGTGTCATTCATTGGCATGTTCCCACAGCCTCGCTTACACCCCATTTGCATACATTCAACATACATTCGTGTAGTCCGTAAAAGAGACAGGTAAAACTACTTCAAATTACTCAAACATACTATCTACGGACTTAAACAAGCCTTTCAGCTTTGTAGGTAGCAATTGCTGGCTTTTTTCCGTAGAGCGTTGGATTTCACCGACTCGAAACGGCTAGAGTCGGAGTCGAGTCGATTTTACCGGCTTTTACAAAGAGCCGAGCCGGAGCGGACCATAGCCGGTCGTTTACATCACTATGGCCATAAGTCTTTGTCAGGAGAGAGTCTGCATATACGACATGTCAGTCAGGACTCAGTGGAAAAGAGAGCAACGAGAATGAGTACACACATCCTGACGTCTTCAGGCTATCCCTGGTATCATGATGATGGCTGTGGATGTCCCAAATGGCGAATCACTGAAAGTAATTGGGTCAAAAAGCGGTGAAGCAAACGAAAGCAACGCACCATAAGCCTACCACGCTTTCAGAGTGAAGGGCGGGCACTGGGGAAGTTGTTGGGTGGGCAGAGCAATGAGGGTTGGAGAGCCATGCTGGGAGTGAAAGGAGGGGGATTACGAGGCCCTTTTGAGGGACTCGTTCCTACATAGGTCCTCCATTCAGTCGGCAAATCCCATATTGTGTCGATATGCCGTTCCCTCACATTTTGGGCCTCGTTATCACGGTGCCACGCGCAGCGTTGGCCCACATTTCCCTCGTGAAGAGATGGTGGTGGTACGAGTTGAAGAAATAAAGTGACGCGTCGACCATGGTAGCTAGGTCATCCCTACGAGAGTGTACCGTGAGCAGCGACCCAGCTGTCCTTTCTTCCCCGTCTCTGATTATGGATGAAAAATATTATTTCAAGTCATCAAAGCATGCAAAATGTCATGTCTTTTTTCGTGATCCCTGTCACATAGAGGGACGAGAGTACGTTTACCTGTTTCAAGGTGAGTGTCCAGAAGTCCCTTTCTTTTCTTAAAAAAGTTTTCTTCCCTATTACGTGGCAGTTGCGCGTCTTTCAAGTTGACGACTCTTTCTCTACTTTTTCTTGTTTTTGCTCAGTCCTGATAACCATTTTCATTCATAGACCTCAACTACATCTAAAAAGTATGCTTCGCCGTCTAACGCCTGTCATACACTATCCTATGGCCATGTGTCTCTGGAAGTGGACTGGTGCAAGCGCGAAGAAGAGTCAGGGATGGGATAGCTAGCTCGTTGGCTCCTATGAGTGAGTCTGGCGTCTTTCTTCTCCTTTCTCTTCTCCTGGTTCCTTTCATGGTTTCTCCTCCCATCCTCCCCAAATTGCTGTCATCTGGTCATCCTCGTCCTCGTCAGATGTTTTGAAAGGCCGTTCCTTTCAGTAAGAAAACTTCTTCAGCCCCAGTTTTCTCTTTCTTCTTTCTTCTTTCTTCTTTCTTCTCCTTTCACTGTTCAGTCCGTCCTGACCCATGGCTATATAGTCTTCTCGACCTCAAGGACATCATGACCCGATCACTGATCTTCCTTCAAATGCTAACATGGGCCAGCCAATTCTAGGAGGGATACTGCATTTCAGGATCAACGACGAGGCCGTAGTTGGGATGCTACTGCGCGCGTGTTGGTTGAGACGGGTTCATATGGACTTGCGCATGATCCTCAGAGTTTTCACCTGCCAATCTTCTCTACACGTTCCCTTGTTGGCGTTCCTCATGCTTGCTGTTGTTTTAGGCCTCAACCTCGTATGAAACGCACTCTGATGCACATCGGTGTGTCCATGAGGCAGCAGGCTTGGGAGTGTCGGAAAGCAAGGGTAATGACAAAGTTGGCGAAGTGATAAGCTAATCACGCCAAACGTTAACATGACTACAAGCACATTAGAAGAGTAAAGAAATATCATGTACATGGACACTACTCAATCTCAAGAGAGCGGAATTTACTGAAATGACGAATTGCCTCAGTACACCCAAGTCGCGCGGCAGGAAGAGTAAGAAAAGACTCACCACAAAATCTCTCCTATCCAACGATCTACCACTCAAAATCTTCCCAATATGTGTGAAGGAGTATCCGTTTCCCTTCCTCCGCAACCCAAACAATTCCCTCAACTTCGGCAAAGGGCTAGTCTTAAATGGACAAGTCGTCCTCATATTGCCCCTACGATGCTTTTTCAGCACAAACCCGTCGCTCTGATGCTGAACCTCTGAAGACGAATCGCTGGGTATATAGAGGCCCAGATAGTCGCAAAGACGTTTGTATTCGTCCCAATCCCGGAAATAGAGCTGGCCAGCGAAGAGATTGAGTTGGGTGATCATCAGTGGGTCTGGCGTAGTCCACTGCGCGCTGGATCCTAGTAGTAAAGTATCCGCCCGGGGATCGGGAATGGTGAGGAAGCTCAAGTCCTCGAAGGAATCTTGATTTTGAGTGACTTTCGGGGCATAGATATGAAGACGAAGGCCAACCTTGTTCTCGGCGATTTCTCCACGAAGCTTGTCTGCCTCATAGGGAGAGATGACGACGAGGGCCTTGCTATTGTCCATAGTATGGCCTCCAGATATAACCCAAGTGACAGGACGCATGAAGTCGTTCAATCCAGGATCAGAGCCTCCACCAGTGATGGTAGTAGCGAAATCAAGCGTGGTAAAGAGACCTGGATGAGTAGAGTTGGGCCGTAGATTGACCAATTTCCAGATGGGTAGGAAGTCTTTCATCACTGACTCTCTGGGAACAACACCCGTCCAAACGAATTGTCGGACAGCAATCCCCAAAGAATGATTTGCTGGCTCCCTGCGGGGCGGACGCTGAACTTGGCGTTCCTTCTCGACTTCGTGGCTGACTTCACGTTCTTGCTCTTCGTCAACCATGTTCTCCAGCTTGTCCTGGGTTATCTGATATCCAAGGGTATTCAGTCGCTCCTGCAGCTCATGATGGACCGACGGAATCAAATCCTTCCGTCTCTCGCCGTCACTCCTGATACCATACATCTCCTGCAGTGTCCTGGCGTCTGGTTGCCGCCAAACTCCCAGGTCAGATATCCTCCCATAGCCGTTGAAAACTTCCCAGGCTTCCTTTCGCGCCATGTAATCCGTTCCTTGCTGCACCCAATGAGGGATATGATTCTCGATATCGGCGACTGTCTCGGAATAGGCCCATTTCAGAACATGGCAGGATGAGATAGGAGAATCGTTGTCTAGAGCACAGATCTCGCGTATCTTTTGGTCGACCTTGAAGGGCGCAAAAAACATGACCGATTGGCCATGACCCAGCTTTCGCATTCGCATGCATCCTAATACAAAACCCAGCTTAGTACGAAAAACATGGCATTAATATAAAAAGCACTCACCTTGCGTCAACCTGTCCTTTGTGACTTTAGGCCCCAGCGTAACTGCAGCACGATAATCGGGAGGTAGTTTGAGGTCTGTTCCCCTCGTATGAGCATCGTCCAAATATACCACACATTTATCCAACTGGTTCCTCCACTGCGACGATATGAACCTTTGGACCCTCCCACGTCGGTCCAAGACCATCATCTGATCCCTCTGGTTAAAATACACCGCTGCCTGCACCTCTTTGGGTTGCTCCAAGTCCAACCAATGCCTAGCGACCACGTCATTGCTCATATCCAAAATCTGCGCCCCTACATCAAGTAGAACACGGATCGGTCTACCCACCGTCTTTCCCAGTTCCTGTACAAGTTCAAGGAAAGCGGAAGCCGGGAGTGCTTCGTTATTCTCTCCCTTGGCGCAATGGTAAGAGTTGTTCTCGGGCTGTAACAAGAATTGGATGACTTGAGCATTCGTACTTTGCTGGCCGAGAGAGTCACCATCGAGCTGTGAGATTGTCGCTGGGAGAAGGTGCTGACTGTCTTTCGTTCCACTGAAGCCAGTTGTGAAATTCTCCTTCTCTTCAGCTAGGTCCCAGCCAGAAGTCGTCAACTTTTCGGGGAACCTCTTGGCATACTTGGGGAATACCACCTCGGATAGGAAGAAGTCGACTACAGAGTGATTGCGGGAGAAGTAGGGTATGAGGACATTTCGTCGCTGAGACAAATCTCTCAGATTGATACCACTGAAGGACTGTGGCACATTCGGAACACCTTTCGCCCACTTTTCGTATATCGAGAAGGGATTGTCTGACTTCATGAGCAGCTCAAAACAATTGTCAAGCTGGTCTTCTGTCAAACCTCGATAGTAGTACGAGAGGCAAGTCAGAGAGATAGCGACGTCAGGATGCCCAAACTCTGCTCGAAGAGAAGGAACGTCCTTTGCACGATAGGGAACTGCCAACAAGGTTCTATACTCGTCCAGCCCATAATCGACCCTCCACCTCCTTTCGTTCAAAGCATATGCCAGAACCCCGTACGCGATCAGACCTCGGAGCAGGAGCAATCCTTTCCAATCACTTCCTCCTTTGCAATACTCATCCAAGGGCCTGACTTGGGATTCATTCATGTCCCGACGGCAAATGAAGTCCGTGGCAATCTGCTTCAGCTCCTTCGGAAGACGCTCAAACGGATAGTTCGTCAACCGCCCTGACAAAATATCCGACACTACGAGATCAAAGAGCAAGATCCGGGCTTTCGCAGAGATGATGTGGATTACGGGAAAAACCCGTGGGCTTGTAGAATCGTCTGCGATATGAATACCAAGTGGATGTCTCTGCTTGACTTCAGGGGCGTGCTCTAGAAGTAAGGAAAAGACCTCCTGAATTGTAGTCCACCGATTGGGATGGTCTTCAAGAAGCTCCTGCCGACCCATGGTGTAAATCAGCTGGTATCTGACGTGAAGGATTTCGTCGCATTCATCAAGGATGTCTCGTGCATACTGCTGGAGCCAACGCTGAGAGTGAATAAGTTGTCGTCGAACAGAATTCTCATTGTCCTCTTGTAAAACCTGCAGATTAGACTCAATGATCCGATCGAGGCCCATTAGGCGGAAAGAGAGGATATGTTCAGGCTGAACAATCAGGATACCGCCTTTCTTCATGCACTCTTCATACAAACTCTGTATCGTTGCGATCACTGTCCCATCTATTTTGAGTCGACGAGAGAAAGGCATGTAGAAGACGCGGCGATTGACAAGGTTTGAGACACGGTCCACGAGAAGTTGGAACATTTGGTTACACAGCGCTTTGAGGACGACCACACGCACGAGTTTATTGCCATCAGCCATAGAAGATGCGATCATAGGCACTATGACTGATGACTTCCCCTCTCCCATATTCAACTGCAGGACGGAGTTGCGCGCTTGTGAAGGGTTAATCATCTCCTTGGAAACATCAACCTGGACATCCCTGGCCAAAAAGTTGCTCGAAATCTAAGACAGAAACATTGAAAACATGAATATCCGAGTGATTAAAGGATACTCACCTGAACCAACAACCAATCTGTATCATCCACGCCCTTTGGACAGCTATTCTCCACTTCCTTCATAAGTCCGTCTGTGTCCATAGCGGAAGAATGCAGCAAGAGCCGCTGGGATCTTTGGCATTCAGCAATTCCCTTCCCATAAGCCTTCAATGTCTCCAACCACGGTTCAGACACATATCGCCGTTGATCATACGACAACAGTCTCAGAAGAGAGTGCGTAGTGATATGAGGCCAGAGACCGGCAATCTCCAGGAGCTTCTCGGAGTCTGTCTGGGGCGCAAAGGTTGTTTTGATGCTCTCGTGTGCCGTTTGACGCTTCATGATGCATACATTGTTGTAGGCAACAATCAAATGGCGAAGCGATTCTTCGTCACAGAGAGATTGATGCGAATATGATAAGGCATCGGCACTCTTCCTGAGCTCCTTCCCGAGAAGTTTTTGGATGTTATTTGGCCCGTCCGAGCCAATTTGTTGGATTAGAGAATCAAGTCCAGTATACTGGCGTTCGTCTGCAAGGGACGTGCGGTGAAGACAGCTGCCAAGATTTTCCATTGGATAGTCTGCGACTGAAGGGGTTGGCCGGCGCAATAAGCTATCCATACCCAACCGTAGAGTCTGGCCAAAATCAGCTGAAGTGGGAACTGCCCGACTTATCTCGTACCGAGATTGTGATGAATAAGGACGATTGACATGATCCAGGACAGTCTGAACAGCACAGACATGGTTCATGTATTCTCCATTCTGACGACAGCTTTCGAAAAGGGTTTTCACTCCTGTTAAAAAGCTGGGAAGGAGCAGCCTTGCTCGTGGGAAATGGGGATATGTGGGTACATCTGGCCACTGAAACAGCAGCTCATCAGTGACCTCGGAGACAACAAATTCGCATTCTTTTTTGCAACGGTTGTAATATTGCTCATCATTCTCGCCCAGTCTCGGAGTCAGACCGACGGAAGACCAGTCAAAGTCTGGGTTGATTGCCCGCGTGAGGATATCTGCGACACGATTCCGTTCGGGATGAATGCCGATGGACAAATTGTATGATGGCCAAGTCGGTGCAGGCCAAGTCGGTGCAGGCAGTCTAGTAAAGTTGGAATTGGTGGCAACCTCGACGAGTAGACTAAGGATATCATGGGCGTCCGGGTCACTGAACGCCAAAGATGGAACGGAAAACATGATTTGATATGTCTTCTCTTCTCTTGCAGGGGAGGAATCCTGGAAAAGGTCGTATAGTGTCAACCAATGCCGGTTTAAATTCCCCATATCCAGCCACTCCTTATTGTATGATAATGAAAGGGTACCGCTATCCGAGCGAGAGAGCACTTTCCACTTGGAAAGGAGATCAGGCAACGATAAGAATGGTGACATAGGCCGTTCGAAGACAGACGAAGAAGCGTCGCAAGCCGCCTGTTCGCCTGTCATGTCGAGATCCCGAGACATGTACAGTGAATCGGCGCTAATGTCTTGTTTCGTCGAATGTATATCAATGGCAGCGTAAAACTTGAAGTTTCGAAGGTAGTCCCTCGCCCATAACTTCTGCTTGGTTTTGGCATGCCATCGTGGAGGAATAGCTATCTCGACGGTGTGATTGCCATCGACGCGAAGCGTCTGCAGATTAACACAATACTCCAAGATAGCTACAGATTCGGGGAGAAACGACGGATGTTGGGAGAGGACAGGCAAATCTGACCAGTTGACCGTTTGCATTTGTTCCAGATGCTCCGGGTAGTAACATCTGGATGGGGTAAGAGATGCGATTTGATATAGAAGACTGAGAAAACGATCGTCACGTAGATTCTGGAAGGAGAAGGAGCGTGCAGACATCAAGATGGACAATGACTCATCGGTTCCTGTTCTTCCAAGCAGGGGATCCGGTAGACAATAGGATGTCAAGGCGTGCAAGTAAGCTCGATAGAAATGACTGATGAGACTTCCATCCCCTTCCAGGTATCCCAGGTCCGTTTGTATTGTGTAATCATAGAATATCACGTTTCTCCATTCATCCGGACGAGTATCCACGAAGACCTCCACATGATGCTGCTTCACTCTGGTACGGATTCGTCCATTGGGGATAAGAATACGGCGGGACTCAGACATTCCTGGCCTTGAAGGTTTCAAGACTAGCATGCTGACGAGTCCATAGAGGGTTCCTACGGATGGGTTGTCATCAACGCACATACCAGGGAATGTAAGACATTCCATTTGGCCAACTGGATTGACGCGGAAGGAAAGCTGGAACCTGGGAAGCTCAACATCTATTCCGGAATTAGGAGAGTAGGTCACGGTCAAGAATTGACTGTGCTCCATCCGTTTGAGATATCGAGAGATCATCCCGAAAGAACGGCTATGTACATCGATTAACCGCTTCGTCCCGTCCAACTTGGACATCAGTATCATATCCTCGCCTGTGACCTTCAGAGTCCAGCTATCGGAGCTTCGAGCCCAAGGCAAATCCAACGGTCTGAACTCGATCTCGTGGTGATCGAGGTCCATCCAGTGGACATATTCCTCTACCATAAGCTCAGGGATGTCTCCGAGTAGCCTGGTATGGGGTATCAACTCTAGTCGGCTTGTATTGGACTGGGCTTGGACGATCAATTCGTCGCCGCGCAGACCAAAGTGAACCTGACATTTCATGTTAGCCAAATAAGATGTAATGGACTTGCTCGACTCACTCGATAACCGTTGATTTGACCACGACTCGAGAATGCGAGACCGGCGCTGGCATCAGACGGCATAACTTCAAGAAGACGCTATCAGTGAGCACAAAAGTTAGCTAAACCTGCGAATAAGGCTAAGATATGGTGTCCACTTACATCACCAAAGATCCTTTTGAACGTCTGGTGGTTTGTCATAGTCATGGGAAGCCTGGAAAGTGACTTGCCATCGACAAGGAGTTGTCCATCCAGTATGTTTAGATGTACCTTCTGCTGACGATAGTTCGCAACTGCCCTAGTGGAAGTATGCACCCAACGCTGGTCAGGTAGATGAAGACAACACCAGGGCAAGTTCAGAGATAGACGGTATGACGGCCAAATTGAAGCAATGGCTTGATCGGCCCCACGTCGATCTTCAGAAATTAAGGTCGCCAGCTCCAGCTCAACGAAATGGGCAATTCGTCGGCAACGATATAAGAGCATCTGAATGTCTTCTGGTAAATTGTCCCAGGAAAGAGAGGTATTGTCGTATCTGTGAATGGAAGATTGAAGAAAGATGGAAATATCGTCCGGAGTAGCCAGCAATCTTTTGAGATGCTTCTTGTCGACGTCATAAGTCGACAGACAGGTAAGCGCCAATTCGGAGAGAATCCTTTGACGTTCAGACAGCATATTCTCGTCGGTGGAGTCCACAGGATTCTTCAACATTGAGTCCATCCAGGAATGCGTCACCTTCCGTGCGGACTGCATGAGCCTGTACGCCTGCTCTTGTACCTCGCAATCCTTCGTCGAAGCTAGAAGACGACCGCAAATCATGATGATTATGCGAGCGGTTGTTACCTCCATCCAATTAGACTGAACGTCGGTCAGAAGGTAGTCGAGTTCGCGAAGTAAGGTCTTGCAGAACCTCGGCGATTTGAGATCCGAATGTCCGTTCAATTCGCCAGATGCTGATATCTTCCCAGCTTGCAAAACGGTCTGCATCAACAGAAGATAAACTTCGTCATTGTGAAATGTCAGCACACGAGTTTTGATCTCTTTAGCAATATTTAACCATTGAAGGTTCTCCCCACTCCTTATTGTCGCGAAAGAGAGAAACTCGTGCAGACTGAGCTGATCCCGGCAGCTATGCTGATGAGCTACAGCAGCATTCGGGGTGTACTCTGTCGTTTCGATAGACGCTTGCAACGAGTCGTAAGCTGTCTGAGATGTCGGAAGATGTAATGTGCAGAGATGAGAAAGCGTGAGCTTTAAAGACGGAAATGGTCGCTTTGCAGGCCAGCTACCAGTGGTGATATCATGCAGCTGGAAGGCCAGACCATTCGGAACGATAACATCCTTCTCCAAGAGTGCTTTCCCGACCTTTTTGGACTTGTAGTGAGCCTGGAGAAATGATTTTTCCATCGACGCCAGGGTGATTCGGCCAATATCCTTCTTTCTCGTCCGCAATCCTGCTAACTCGGGGTTCTGCTGATTGTATAGCCACGTCGACGGCTGCTGACCGGAAGAGTGATCCCAAGCCGGCGGTTGACACAGGTCGTTAAGAAGAGCGAATGTCGTATCCCTCCACACCCGAAAATCGACTGGAACCTTCATCTCAAAAATGACTGTTTTGGCTGAATTGTCGTCACAAGGAAGAGGCCATTCATGAACAGTGATGTCAAGTTGTGCCGCCCGTGAAAAATACTTGCATCTCTCACACTGTCGTGAGTGCTTGGATCCTCGCTGCCATCCAAGATCCACGTATTCGCATGAAAGTTGACGGGCACAGTCCGTTAGGTCTTTGTGCTCCTGCCGCTTTTTGGTCCACTCCATCCGTTTTTGATCCTTCTTCTCCTGAGCAGCCGTCTCGATATCCTGCTTTGCTTTCCGAAGAGCCGGGGTCTGATCGAAGTATTTGACCGCAAAACTGTTACTTCGCGTGGGGTCCGTGAATATAGACTCCCATTTTGCGTTCTCGTGACGAAGCCGGAGGTAGCGATGGATCTGAACAAGTCGACAAATAGAGGAGGACTTGCGTAGCAGAAGAGGCTCAAACAACTCCGGAGGCACTTCGGGAGAGAACTGGGAGAGAAGTGGTATCTTCTTTACGACGACTTTGTCCAATGCAACCCAAAGGTCAAACAAAGTGAGGATCATGATTGAGTTGTCCTCTGGGAACTTGTAATGTTTGATAGCTACGGACCAATACTCGATTATGATATCGTAAAGGATAGAAGACGCCGTCGGATTGGAAATGTATTCGTCAAGCCACTCGTCAAGGTTGTTCTCAATGGAAAGCTCCAAGTCTGCCAATGCAATGTACGTCTCCTTTGCAAAGGCGGCTTTCAGGAATGATGGGGTACAGTTCTGGAAGCATTTGAGATCTCGGAGTGGCCGGCGAGGACAATTGGGCTGGAATCTGTCGGGAATCGTCTCGTTGCTCGTAGGGGTCAAAACATTCTGGATGTACTGACGGGACTTTGGAAGAGTCAGGAGTGTATCCAGTTCTGCCCAAGCACGAAGAGAGTCAGCGTCCCAAAGGGGAGACTCTGCCTGCGCATTATGGATATCGACCCAACGACCCTTGAGGACAGCTTCTACTCTCTCGAAGACGTCCTTTGCTCGCTGTAAAGCAAAGCCAGGGGCTGAGGATCCAAGTTTGGTGATGCGAATAGCGATTTTAGCCCGCATAGTGAACAACAAATCGTTGACAAAACCAGCTTCGACAACGTCCTCCAATATATCACACATGACGAGGATCATGAACGTCTTGTACTCGCTATTAGCCCCACGCCGAGCAAAATAAGTCTGAAGGGCAACGCGAATTACCAACCAAACCATGGACCGACGCCAAGGAAGACGAGCTTTGTCCCAAAGGACTTCGTCAGCAATACGCTTGTGAATACGTGGTACATCTGCGGGCCGTCCAACGCCACGCAAGATGCCAGTCAAAAGGGAAGTGATGTAACGAGGATGAGCAGAGTCTCGTTCCTCAATGACCTTGGCCCCAGCTTTCTTGGACGTAGCGGCGGAATCAAGAGTGTCGGAGTCCATTTGGACGAGAAAGGAAGATAACTCTCGAAGGAACAAGGGATGTTCGAAATGATGGAGAGGGATAGAGATAGCTGGGCCGGGATAGGAGCAGGATAGCTTCCCTTGCGTAGACGTGACCTTTTCCGTCGGCGGCTGTACCTCGAAGGCTTCATAGACGACCTCGGTTGCATGCTTCCGGAAGATGACGCCAGCGTTCTGCTCGCGTACCAGAAAAGCACGGACATCTGAAAATCGTGAACGTGGTCAATGACATCATATCACTGAGACAAAAAAACAAGCAATTTACCTCCTTCCTTCATACTCAAGAACGAATCCTTCAATACCTCATTCATCATCTCTCCTGAAGCCTGAGACTTCTTCAAATGATCCAGCATACCGACAAGCACCCTCCAATCCGAACGGTACTCTTCAGCAACAAGCCCTGAATCCAGGTATTTTGTGGCGGACTTCAGAACCGTTCCACACAAGGCAGTCTCGTTGATGACCGTATGCTTTTCTGCGTCTTTCTGGGGTAGCTTCGGTGGTAGAAATACATGATAGACAAGATATTCCAGAGGCGACATGGTGGTAGAAAGACAACCAGGACGAGTGAAAAACACGTTGTCTCGGCACACAAAGTACTTGGGCCTGCTAGCGGCGAAGTAGATAAAGGAACCCCAGAATTTGAATTATCGATAACGGGGAATCCTGAACTAAGGATAGCCTCAAAAAACAAGGTTTGATGGGGCAATGTACAGCTTTTAATGAGAACAAAGGGATACCACAGACAGAGGTACTACATACATCGATTTCGTCGCCCACACAGAAAGTCAAGGCTCTACGCGCTCTGCTAGCACTCTCTACCCTTAACCCTCATCGCAGATACCAATTTCTAACGGAAGCTTTGAGATGGTAGATGACTCGATTTCTTCGGGCCGTCCACACCCATGGGGACCCACTGTGACTCTGTCACGTCTTCTAATTGACGCTCATTGCAATTACGTCTGGCCATTTAAGAAGCAGACGTTGACAACGCGAAAAAAGGAAGTGACATCACATGCCTACAGGACTACGCCGCATCAAAACAGAGAAGACAAATAGGAAAGCGAGCCCTACTCACCAGACCAGATCGAGATGACCGGTGCCCACAACCCAACCACTTTGGATCTCGATTCCGCACTCAGACAAACCTTATCCTGACCAGTGACGGGAAATAGTCCCGAAAGCGTAGGTATGAAGAGCAGTTTGATGTACTTCATGAAGAATACCTATGACCAAGAAACAGCGTCAGCGCTAGAAATGGAGAGAGGACTAGGACAGAGAAAGAGGCAGGGAAAGAAGAGCAAAATCTCAGAAAAAGGAGGAAAACTACACCAAGAAGTAAATAATGCTCCAGAAACTCACTTCCAGTGCAAACCATCCTTTCTTCTACTCGTACAAATGAGTACCGGTGCCAACCCATCAGACGACGATGGCTGGCTCTCAGTCTTGATGATAGCAAACTAAGTCTGTAGCTCAGTTCTAGTATATATCTATAGGCCGAGGACCCAGAGATCCCTGAGGTCATAACTGACGCGAGCGTTAGAAAAGAATGAGGGAAAACTAGGTATGTAGGCCAACTCACCCGCTACGTAGACGGAGGGCATAAAGACTGGCATAGACGGCATCAAGCGAGCTGAACAAAAAACAGCGACAACTGGGCGGGTCCTTTGGATTACGGGTCCGAGTCTCGTATAACTGGTATGCATTGCAACATTACGATATTCGGTTCACACTGGAGATGGAATGAAGTTGTATGTTAAGATTCGCGAAGTAATGAAGATATCCACGATCGTTTGTCGAGCCGACCTGCCGTTTAGTCAGTCAAGGAGTCTAGGCAAAGAATGTCAAGGAATAGGAACGCACCATAAGTCAAAATTATCCTATGGGACTGCAGTGCCTTCTTCTCACTCTTTCTAGGCATTCGCCTGATGAACCAAAGCTGCTCCGATAGCAACCTCAAACATGAGGCGTGCAGGTAAATATCTTAAAAACAAATGAGCCATGTGTACGCGTTTAAGACGAGGAAGGAAACAATGGCAATCACCAGAGGTGAAGAGAAGAGTAAACCGTCAGATAAGAAAGAAGGGGTTTGAAGGGGTACGGATGGATGCAAACCGTACCTGATTAAATTATCCATCTCATGCTATATCCGACTTGACTGTCATGTCTAGCAGATCCTTCTCTTGCACCGTACGACTGTGGAAAGCCGACAGTTAATAACAAACCACCTCTGATTTCATCGTGAAGGATGAGGAGGGTATTGTCGGTCCGATCAGTAAAACGCGTCAACGGGCCATTTGGGGACCAATTTCGCGCAAAAGCTTCGTCAGCCGAGCAACGCAAAGGTAGGGTTCGAAAACAGGCATATTTGAGATAGAATACCAGTGTAAGGCGCTGTCGCCTTTGATACTTGCGTCCGTAAAAACCAAAGGACGCCCTTAGAAGCAAGAATGCGTGGACTGTTACCAACCTACAGTTGGGTCTGGCTAGGAAAGACTAAGACTGTTAACAGGATCACTGGCAACTGAGATGCAAAAGAAGGACGCTCACCAGCACGTTCTCGGTGAAAAAACCTTTCCATCGAGGATTCGTATGCCCGGGGATGCCGACGCCAACGAAGAAGAAAACTTTCCATCCGAAATTTAATTTGAGTTTTCCGGGTGACGGGTCACGACTACGCCTGCAAGTGCCCGCGCGTTCCGTTGTATGAGATAAAGACAGCCAGGTTAAGCGAAGTCCAGGACTTGAAGCACATTCTTGGCGCTAGCTGGTACGGTATTCTGAAGCTCAGAGTTGTGGAGGATCGTCGACGTAAAGAAAAGAAAGAAATCGTGGCTGTGTTAGCTCCAGCACTACAACCCGAGACACTCTTCCTACAATCTTAGTCCAAGACTCTACTCTTCCCCTCCTCCCGCCTGCATATCATGCCCCACTGTCCATAACTTATTCGAGCATGCTGACCGCATACCTCCCCCCAGTGGCGGCTCTGGTGTGATATTTGCCGTCCTCGTTGGCTGTCTTCTTCGACACTTTTTCCCGCTCTTCTCTTTCCAACTCTCCTCAGCCTGATTCGGACTTGTCCTCGGGGTCGAGGTCTTTTTCTCTTTTTCGTTGTCAGCGTGGACGGAAGGAGGATTGCAAGGAGGAAGGAGTGGATTGTAGTCATGGTGGTCGTGGTACTGACTACGTTCACGGTTGGCTGGAATCATTGGCTTCTTTCTGCTCTGGCTAGATTAGGTTGAGGTGGGTAGAGGTGCGGAGATGGAAGACGGAAGACGGAAGATGGGGTAGAAGTCTCAGGTTTGGGATGGGGAGGGTTGGAAAGGAAGTTGGTATTGGACGGGAAACGAAACTCACTGCGACAGTTCCTTGATTGGAGGCACTTCCGTTTCTGTCTTGGACTCTTGGTTGGGCAGGGTTGGGCGACCTCGACCTCGACTTTGACTCCTTTCACCATCTATCGCTTTCATGATCTGTCCTCCCACTTTCTTTCCCCAATTCGCTCTATCGTAGCCTCCTCATTGCATCCTTCTTCCTTTGCTGTGGTCGCTGTACTCCTTGTCGAAGTAACTCGGAGAGGAGGCTCGTTCTAGCCCTACTTGGAAGGAAGTTGCTTGTATTGAATACAGTGAGAAGTTTAGGGTTCTGGTTGGGGAGATATTGAAGTTGCGTGTGGTGGATAATTTGTTTGGTTTGACAGGCACGTTGAAACGCCGCAAGTTGTCAAAAACCGGACTCATGTAGAAGTCGGCGGAGATCGTGAGCATTGTGAGTATTCGCTCAATCTCCATTATATATATCCCAAGTCTGACGCGTAGTACTCAATCACAGCGAAACCTCAAAGCTTCTGGCGACATACTCGTTGGCCGAATCAACTGTTCTGGGAAGTTGCGAGGCACGCAATAGGAGAAGAGATCGTCGTGTTCCTATTGATGGAGAAGCACTTGGGAAAGAAAGGACGAGTTGGCGGATCAGGATAGCCTTATATCCTCTTCAAACCTTTTGACTGTTAAACTATCACATTATTATTATCTCCCAGTTCTTCAAAGAACAAGTCTACAAACTCGAACGAATGACCGCCAGTACACCCAAGTTCGACTCGACCCTCAAATTAAAATCATGATGGATCATCTTCACGAACATAACGGTAGCGACTCGGAGGAATTGAAAAGGATCTGCCCCTCCATGAGCCTCCGATTGTAGAAGAAAGTTTTAGTAGGACGAAGATGTTTGTTCCGACTCGGTGAGTACTATTGGCTTCAACTTCAATTTCAGCTTTACAATGGCTATGACTCAGAGCTACGAGTGCTAATTGTCCTTGATATGTTTATGGAGTTCCCGATGGAGGAAATGAAGAAGCACGCTCAGTAGCTACTAGCTGTATATCTTGAACAGTGGTTTAGAACTCCTTTAGTCGAAGGTACCCAAAGCCCTTATCTGCGTCTTTGCGCACGCATACTCACCACTCATTTTGCAAGGCCGTGACTCGAATTTAAATCTGGAGGGAGCAAAGAGATCCGAGCGTGACGGGTTCAGTAGTACCGCAAGGCTATATAGCTATCGGTCTATAGAACAGTAGTGATGAGAAGGGGCTTCCAACACGATGCAGCGGGCAGGATAGCTACAAGCTCTTCTGTCATATACTGTCACAATCTCACATAAAAGCCTCTCAGATAGGACTTGCAAGACACAAAACAGTCCTAACAATCAATGTACACTATGAATCATATACATACTGTTACACTGTGTCCTTACTTCTTCGTTACTTAATGGCGGTCCTAAGACTGATGCTTCATCTCCTCAGTCGGGAACTTCAAGAATAAATCCTCCAGCCTATCAACGGGCAGTGTCATAAATCCAGCAAGCGTCTCATAAGGAGGTTTGTTCGGGAAAGATGGGTGTGCACTGTATGACCGTGTCAGGGTACGCCACTGCATATATAAACAAACAAACAAACAAACACAAGTGGAAACTGGAAACTTACTGAGTCGGAACAAACATCTTCGTCCTACTAAAACTCTATCCAGCAGCTTTAATTCCTTCCGTTCCAAGTGCAGGTTCGAGATGAGGTAGATCCTCTCGCTCCTCGCTGTCGTTGTGTCTGTGAAGATGGTCCATCGATATCACGCTTGATCATGATGGACGTGAAAAAAAGAAATCACGTCTCAACTCTTCTTGGCTCTCAACGACAGCTCAACCACGCGTACGTCATGCAACCAGGACTCCAATCACGCCGAAAAGACAAAAATATCCGCTCGACGGATAGATAGTCTCCCCTAGTCAGACTGTCGATATACCATACGGTATATGAAACGGATAGATCACATCACTACTACTGATATAAGATATATCTGTAAAAAAGTGTATTTCTGTACGCCTTTCTGTCGAGCGGATATTTTTGTATTTTCGGCGTGAATGCAACTCCTGCAATTGTGACGGATGCCTCTACGTATACGGAGGCCCTTTTAAGGGACTCGTTCTTAAACCCGACGTTCTAGCGTGTGCCTACCATTCAGTCGGCAAATTCCATACTATGCCGATATGCCGTTCTCTTATTTTGGGTCTCGTCATCGTGATTCGTGGCACGCGCAGCGATGGCCTACATCTCCCTCGTTTTGGAGTCGATTAACGTCGGACCAACGTCGGACGATGGATATTAGGGACAGAAATTAAAAGAGATCACGCCTGCAGCTGACTCTTTTGTTGTTCTCGGACTCAACAACTTGAACCTCGCGCACGTCGCTCAACTCCAATGAAGTGGTTGTGGGCCAGCGCTGAAGCGTGGCGAATACGAGGCCATCGCAGTCCAAGCTTTTAATGTACACATTATTTTGTTGGACTTCTTTTGCACTTGAATCTTGATGCAAAGGACTATAACCGTGCAAAGAGAAGGGAACGAAATCGGACGCTATAATGCGTTATAGATGCTGCAAGTGTTCAGAAACAAAACGGAAAGGAAAGGCCGAGCAAAAATGCCGCACGGAAAGGAACGCCACACGTGTGTAAAGTCATCCTCATTTCATTCGGCCTCGTAACTTGGACCTCGCGCACGTCGCTCAAATCCAACATAATTCCTACAACGATACAGATATGCCACTCCGAGAGCTCCAAACCAGTTCAACCCTCTCCCTAAAATTTGCCAAAAATTCTCCGTGCTCCGTTTACCGTGTGCAGACCGGATCGAGCTAACGTTGAGCTAATGTGGTTCAAACCAGTGTTCTTCATGGATTCTTCCTTCTTTCATCCTCCGTCTTACGGATCTTCTGGGTTCTAACGCTTCTCTTCTTTGAATCGGACGCGCAAAAACTGCGGTCTTGCATAATTGTATAGAGTTCCTCGCAAGTTCCTCGCATCCTCACTGTACTCGTGCCCTTCTACGCTCATGAAGAAAACATGCATAACACAAAGGACCTAGTCATCCATCGGTAGGTTGCTTATAATATCACTGAGTAGCAAGAATAGTTTACGCCGTGCTCAATAGTGGACCTAATGTTAGAACAGTTTTCGGACTTACGCAGAAACAGGCATGCACTATTCGTAAAGGCCGGGCAGCGTTTTTGTTTGACGTTTTCTTGGCTTTTGCAAGGTGACTGGATTTTCTTCTCCAGCACATTCCTGCAAGGCCTACTCATCAGTACAGCAAACGAATGAGAAATTACGAGGTCCTTTTAAGGGACTCGTTCTTATAACCCGACGTTCCAGCGTGCGGCTATTCTCCTGTTCAGTCGGCCAAGTCCGGCGATGCCGCTATGCCGTTTCTTTAACGGATTTTGGGCACGACGGCCCACATTTCCCTCGTTGATTATCCCAGATTCTGAATTGCCTAACTTGAAATTCTCCGCAACTCTACCCTTTCGATGCTATCGTGCATAATGTTCCTTCAGATATACTTACACAATAGAAGAATTTCGGAACTGGAGTCCGTTGCTGGTCTCTAACGTTATTTGCGCTAGACTCCGATTATTGACCGACCTGCGTGATCCATCCATGTCATCTGAAGCTCTAGCCGATGGATGGAAACGTATAAAAGCTGGTCTTTATGTTCGTCAGTCTCTATCCACTCAATCCTCTATACAGCTTCACGCTTCACATCTCAAAATGCGCTTCTCATCCATCTTTACCTGCTCTGCCCTCGCGGCTGTAGCCTTCGCTAGCCCAATGCTTCAAAGTCGTGCAGGTAGCTTTGTCTCCCTTACTCCTTCTATTATATTAGACTAACGTGAACACACTCAACAGCATGCGCTGATATTTGCATTACGGATACCAACACGCCAGCTGGATGCTCTGCAGGCAACTACAGTTGTCTCTGCAATAGCGCGGAGTGGATGTACATGACATCGAACTGTATCATGGATTCCTGTTCCTCGGCGACGGGTGATGAGACAGCCGGGATGAACAAGCTTAACTCAATGTGTGCCTAATGTGAGTGTATAGTCTTACTAGTCTTGCTAAAGCTGCTGGCTAATCGTCACGGTGGTGATGGTCACCTTTATACAGAGTGTTTCCATTTAACTCACCGACATGGGATGATTCAGATCGAGAGCCTTATGTACAAATTGCCCTACGATATATACTCTGCCTCCCTATATGTTGATGTCCAACAGCCCAGCACGTCTACATACACAAGCGCAATCAATCTCTTTGTCGATATGCCCTCATATAACCGAACATAAACGCGTATACCTAAAGAAGGCCTTCCCTTTTCAAACGAGCGTCTTTGACCGCTCTATGTGAGTGAGTAGCTTGACGTTTTGCGCCTTTTCGAAGCGTCAAGAGTCATAAATGATAAGACTGGCATCGTTGCAAATGGAGTTCTCGAGCAAGTGAGAGTAAGTTCTTTTCGTATAGATGACGTCGAGCATCTGTAACATCTGTGCCTATCCGTCTGTGGTCCACGGTTTCAGGCTGAAGCTACATGACGCAACTGCATAATGGGGTAACGAAGGATCTGGTGGATACGTACTGACTCATCAACTGCAAATTTTCATTGGCATTGAGCGCATAGACGCAAGAGGTACTTGATTTAAGGAAACCTACATACTACGACCATACAGCACACCGTCGCCTTCATAAGACGCTAAGCCAAACAGGAAGTTAAGCACAATGCACAAACATATTGGTATACTATCCTTTCAATCTGATTCATCATCATTAGGCTCATCCGAATCATCAGATTCTTCAGACTCATCAACGTCTTTGAGAGGAATGACCCTACCCCCCCTTCCCTTTCCTATGGTGCGGCTAGCAAAGTATTCATCCACATCTACATCCGAATCGTCCAAGCCCTGAGGTTTCTGATCACCCTCAGACTTGGGGGCCATCTTTCTGAGGAATGACAACCCTACCCTCCTCCTGCCCCTGTTTTTTCTCCCCCGGAGTCTCCCATGCAACCTTGATCAACATCCCTGCATCCCTGATCCCATACAAACCAGACCCTGACTCGGACTCGGATTTTGCGAACCAATCCACAGGCTGATTCTCCGAGTCGCCTATGAGCTCGATGACGGCGCATTGTAACTGATCGACACGGTGGGATTCAGAACAAGCGGAGTCATGAGCAACTTCCCACCGAGAGCGTATCAGTTTCTCGATATCATTTTCATGTGAGGAAATATGCAACTTCAACTCGATTCTTTGTAGATGAGGAAGAATAATCGGTCTTTCCCCATCAATTATCATGGCCTCGAAAAAGGAATCGACAAGAGTGTGGTTTGAGATATGATGATTCCATAGGGGGCCGAACAATGTGCTTCTATGCTGCTTCATCTCATGAACTGTGAGATCAAGCAAAGATGGTGTCGTTTTGAGGATGGAAAGGAGGGTTTCAGGTGTCAGAGGAAGGTCCTTCAGTTTTAGAACACGAAGGAAATGGGACTCGGCATTGGGAGATGTGGAATTGTCAGTGACAGTGGTACAGGCTCGGGTGATGAAATTGACTAGGGTATCTCCTGGCCAAGAGGATATTAGCTTCTTCATGAGTCGGAAACTAAGATTGGGTTCGTCTCGTATGAGTCTAGTCATTGCCAACTCGAAGGAGTGTAGCGAGGGACAAGTCAATAACCGCAAAAGCTTGTCGAAAGGTTCCCAAGTCAGCGATTTCTTCGGCCCTTTCAAAGACAGCCTAATCGTCAAGTCGCGTATAGAAGGTGAGACGACGTGGCTTGGTTGAGTTTCAGGGTCCTTGTCAACAGCTACCCAATAATGCGGAATGCACTCGAAAAAAATCTCCACACTGACGACGTTTGAGCATAGGAGAATGGCTTGAAGCATATCGTCAGCATCAAGCCTTTTTAACTCGAGACGAGTAATTTGATTCCAATTCTGGAGGCCTGATAGGAAGGTGAGAGGATATCCGGATAGAGAAAGACGTTGAAGAACAGGACAGTGTTGGATGAAGACGAGTTTCGGTATGAGACGGCGTAGCATAATACATCCTCCATCAACCTCGAGGCTTTCTAGGAGGGGAAAAGTAAACCCGCCAATGTCCGGTTTGTTGAACAACTTTTGCATCAGCCTCCCCGTGACGATTCGTAGAGGCGAGTAGTCATCTTCCGAGTCTGAATTGACTCTGGGCCCATGGTATATTCCACTTCGAATTCTATGAAACTGCTGCTCAGAATCAGGACACTTGAAAACCCCGGCATCTATCCTGACGTGACGCCACCGAGACTGCTCTGCAGCAAATATCTGTAGAAAGCCGTCTGCGCTGTCCAAATCTTGGGGGTCCACACTACGGGCTCGGGATACCTTGCTCCCGAAATGAAAATCGAGGTAAAGCGGAGCTTGTTTGGAACGCGCTAAATGGAGCATGATAGCGGATGTGAGGCGGTTTAGTGACTTGTTATGGGCTCCAAGGTCGATGGTTATCGTTCGCCACAGGGAAGGGGTCTCGAGTAGAACCTCGTACCAATGGGTACAGACCAGCGCGAGACGTGTAAGCCCACAAGAAGTTTTACATTTCTCGATGGGTCGCGTGTTGGAGTCGACAAACCGATTGCCATTGGTGTAGAGCTCGAAATAGGTGATAAAAATGAGGCTGAGGATTTCGGGATGGAGCATCCGGATGGGAGATAAAGCGGAATGAAAGCGCTTTCGCTTGGTTTGGAGAGTCCCAAGCGACATTTTGAAGTTGGCCATTTTTCCTCGTATTTTTGAACCGCCTCCGCCTCTTCCTCTTCCTCCTTCTGGTGCCGCTGGTGTTCTTCTCGCATGTCCTTCTGCTTGCTAATAGCTAAGTCGAGGTCATCTATAGTTTTCTGGATGTCTGTAGCTTCCATTCTGGATACGGTCGCCAAGTACAAAGGATACGTGTCATTATGTCGCCGTCAATTGACGCAGTCATTTCGGTGCCCACCGTATCCATACGTCCTGCCAAGGTTCATTAGTATCCTGGAGATCATAAAGACAGATCCAATAGCTTTCTAACAGGGCGAAAGGACTCACTAAATTTCCGTGATAAACGCGACAGACACTGGAGGCAAGCTCATGGGAAGCCTGCACCAGGCTTCCTCACAGGAAGCCAACTTGGAGCCAACATTTCAAGTCGTCCGGTGTTCAAACTTAGAGGGCCTGAGTACAGAGGGCCCAAGTAATTAGGGTTTATCTACACGATGTACATAAATAGATCTTACAAATATGATATCCGTTGCTATGGTGCACAGCACTTAGGCCCTGTTCGGTTGCACGCGGATTTTTATCGGAGCGTCATATCTTGCCTATATATGGTAGCAAAGGCGCTACTAAAGGGCAGCGTCATATTCCTTGGCAGTAATATCATATGTCGAAAAACCCTGCATGTTCGGTAGACAGTTTCCGGTACCGGTATTCTAGAATTTTGTGATATACGCGTGTTCGGTGGTGGTGCTTATCAATTAACAAGGACCTACGTCGTGCCTTTTCATTTCTTTCCTCCCTCTTTTCCTTTTCCCTCCCATTTCTCGCTTCTTTGATGGCATCTTCTGGATCCCCTACGCCTGTTGAGGACTCAGCTGCCTCACCCGATCTCACTGTGGGCCCAGGACAGCAGGATATCTGGAATTCCCACATCGATATTTCTATTCTCTCTTATACAGAGCGCGTCAAAAAAGAGAAGGGCAAAGTCCGGAGCACCTATAGCATCGCAGAATGGAAAGCTCTTAGTGCCGAGCTAGTCTCTCTTGGTCATCGTTCCTTCACAGTTGAGCAATTGAGGGACCGTTTCAAGATTGTATGTTTCTTTCTGTTTTTCTCGTATGTAATGCACTGATCATCTTTTCTTTTTTTCCAGCTCAACGCCCAAGGCCGTGTTATACCACCAGCAGCTACTCAACCATCCTCCACCGCTGCTCAACCCTCGCCTACTGTGACTGCAGTTGTACCTCCTGCTGTTACTAGTACTAGGAACCAACCAAGCGGACGAGCTTCTTGGACTTCGGAGGCCGACTTTTTCCTCATTGCCTGCTTGTTGGATGCGAAAACCCAGGGTAAGATGTCGGATAACAACTTCAAGCCCCAAGTCTATTCCCAAGCTGTCTTGCACCTTGCGGAAAAAGGCCATTCCTACACTCGCAAGCAGGTGAAGGCTAGGTGGACGAGGGTATGTACTTTGGGTTCTTTTCACCGCTCATTCTCTGTTTATGACACAGACATATACATTCCAGTTCAAAGGGGACTTCAAGATTGTTTCCAAGCTGCGAGGACTCTCAGGCTTTGGATGGGATCCTGTTCGTAATCTGGTCACTGCGACTGATGATGTCTGGGACAGATACCTTGCTGTACGTTACCTACTTTCTACATTTCAATCTCTTTTGCTTACACCCATCTCCAGGGTCACCCGAAGGCAAGACCTTTCCGTAATCAGCCCTTTCCCCACTACAATGACATCGCTACACTCGTTGAGCACAGCACCGCCACTGGGGAATTCGCATTATCGTTGGAGAACCCCCAGAACATTGATAATGCATCTTCTGACAATGGCAGCGACTCCTCAGATGATGATAGTTCTGACAATGAGGACAAGTCTCCGGTCAAGGTATGTCTGTACATTTCTCGTACCATATGCAATGTTCTAATGTCGTTTAATAGAAACGTCATGCTGCAGCTCCTCCAACAACAACTCCTGCTCCTCGTTCAAAACGTGGCCGGACCTCTGCCGGTGCTCAAGCCCTTGAGAACATGTCTGGTTCTGTCGCTGTTCTTGCCGAGGGATTTGCCTCTGGGTCACTGTTTGCACCTCCAGCCACTGACTCCCCTGTCAAGAAGGAGAAGGCCTTCAACATAGTTCGTGCTGAAGAAGGCCTTTCTCCCCATTCATTGGCGAAGGCCCGTCGTGTCTTCCGTGGCCCAGGAGAAGTAGCGCGTGAGTACCTGAGCTTTAATTCCAAGGATGAGGAGGAAAAAGAAGCTCGTCACTTTTGGCTTTTGGAGGAGATGGAAAGGGTGTAGGTGCTATCATACAATGCTTTTTCTTCGATGCTCTCATATCTGTACTCCCTGTTTAATTTTGCTTTATGCAAACACTCTTTTTAGTACATATTATTTTGAATAGTCACCTGTCGCTCATTATAGCCTCATACAATATCATTTGATTAATGTTACTCTACATCATTGGGAGGGATTGTGAATGCGGTACACCTCGTCTTGACAGTTCTGCAAGATAGTCCCTCCACATCTCTTGCGCAATGGTATCACGCAGCACAGAAGCCCTTGTTGACTCTTCTTGAGTAATTCCGGTTGAAAGAACTGCTTCACCATCAACATCTGGTGTAACCAATTCTCGAACAGTCGGGAGTTGGGTGGGTAGCTCGGGTGGATCATAGATAATGATGAAGTTATGAAGAACTGAAATGGCAAGTGGCATGAGGCTTTGAGTGCGCATCGAGTACTCACAACACTCCCGAATGATCTTCCATGTCCTTTTAGTCATTCCGAATATGCGCTCAATGACATTCCGAAGCTGAGCATGACGAAGATTGAAAAGCTCTTCTTTGTTTTGAGGACTACAATGAGGAAATGAGAATATACTTAAAAAAAACAAGAGGATTTTAAAACACACCGTATGCTAGCAGCTTCCCACTCTCTCAAATGGTAGCGAATATTCCGGAATGGGACTACAAGGTTGTTGCAAAGTGGGAAACCTGCATCTGCCACATAGTACTTTCCCTCAGGAACATTGAAGCCAGTTTTAACTGCCTCTTCAAACAATTGTCCATCACCGACACTGCCTTCCCATCCTGTGAGGACATACAAAAAGTACATATCCCAGTCACATGCTGCAAGTACATTCTGACTGAGATGGCCTTTCCGATCACGATATGCACTTCTAATTGAGGATGAAGGTCGTATATAGAAGTGACTACCATCTATAGCACCCAGGCAGTTCTTGAAGTATGGGAAGAATTTGGGGTTCTTTGAAATAATGGGATGGGTATGGTCAGGTGAAGGAAGACGGATGTACTTGCTGCGAAAGGAATCGGAGATCAGGGCATTGAAAACATCGTGAAAATTCCTGTACATAGCGCAAGTCAGTGTTCTGAGATAATTGACTTGTAGGTATACTGACCTTGACACAGTCTCTGGACTGCGTTGGAAGCGTTCTCCAACCTTCCGAACAGAAAGATTGGTAGCGCACTGGTACAAAAATGTTCCTATCATCTCATCAACTCCCACATGACGACGAGGTTTCAAGCCACCCTCTTTTTGCAGCTCCGCCTTCAATTTCTGGAAGACATGGCGCTGAATACCCAAGTTATCCTTCATCCGATTCTCATGACCCTTCTTCAAGTCCTTGATCCACTGCGCTCCTGTCAAATTTGAGGTATGGTATGGGGTCGGGTTGTAACGGCTGTAACTCGTGGAGAAAGCAACACCAACTGCAGCAGTCACAATTGCAGCACTGGCAACAATGAAAGCACGACGACGACGCAACAAATCAGTGTCTCTGGACAACGGCAGGTCCATACGAGTCCGCACCATGACGGCGGTACACTGCTAAGAGGAACACGCGACTGCAACGCGTCGCGCGGCTACTAGTAATAACTAAGAGTGATATTCTCACGTATCGGCTATTTACTACCAGTAGTAATCTAAGCGTCATATAAAAAACCCTGTGCATCTGAACAGGGCCTTAGTCACCGCTACTTTTGTATAAGCCAGGTCGGCTTGCTCAATTTTCAGGATTTTTCTTATCCCTCTTGTAGAACACATTCATTTAAGGAGACAGATTTTTCATAGCTTCAGTATTCGCGAAGTTCAACTTTTCCAAATGGCAGTACTTCCATATCTGGCAGTATCTTCCATATATGGAAGGTGTGCTTCTATATACATATATATACAGCTCTATCTATGCGTCAAATTGCCTTGCCACAGTCTCAGGAATACAGTGATGAGAGTTATACTTTCTGGAACTGAACTGCCGCACCCGAAATTGAGCATCTTTTACCCCAAGTCCATCCCGATATGCAGAGATCCATTGTTTCATCCAAAGCTCCCATTTCCAAATGGTCTTAATATCAACAGACTTCATAGCGAGTGGAAGGTTGGCTTTGAGCGTATTGAATGTATAGTCACAGTGATCCCGCAAATACTTTTTCGAAGCACCCCAAAAGTACTCAATGAAATTGAGTTTACAGTGGTACTTTGGAAGAAACAGACAGTAGTGACCCGCATTCTCAATAGTCTCTTGTACCAGAGACTGTTGAGCTTGAATCACTGTCAATATCAATTGCCATACGCTGGGCTTCTCGTTTTCGTTCTCTGGCTGCTCGGGCCCACGCTGCTTGTTCCTTGAGCTGTTTCTGTTGTTTTGTGGGCCTGCGTAGCGTGGAGATAGTGAGACATGTATTTTACGATGTACATCTACAGAGCCCCAAATTGCGTCCCAGCAAGGAATTTACCAATAAGGAAATCACTGCGAGTGACCCCGAAATTAGAACGAAAATTCGAATTTTTTTGCTGCTGTGCGGCCCAAATGGCAGTTGTACAAAAGTAGCAGTGACTAAGTGCTTTGCACCATAGCAAGGGGGACCCGGGATTGCGGACCAGTACACTCTGGGGGTCGGTCAGTCGGGTCATTTAGGTCGTTAAAAGTTTTTGGAAGTGTGAAATTTTTTATGGTTTACAGGCTTGTATCAGTGTAATTATGGGTCCTTTTATAGTTCTTGACTTAGTTCTTGTCATCCAGAGCTGTCTTGGAAGGTGATTGAGCAATTTGGCGTACATCCAATGAGTTGGCCCTAGTGAACTGCAGGGATATCCCCCGGGTATTTTTGGGCGTACCGGTACCCCTACCCGCGAAAACCCTTACCTGTCAGAAGGGTACGGGTTTGTACCCCTGGCGGGTAACCAGTCAGTTCACAAGTATATATATATAATGTAACTATCTAAATCCAACTACTCGCTATGGAATATTATTTTTTGAAGGTGGGATACATCAGTTTTGCTTTGTTCAAGCATTCAGCCACAGTGATCAAGGCTTTCCGGCGTGTGAACAGCAACGTGTCACTTACCCATATTTGGATGTCGTGGTGGCAAAATACTATTATTGAACTATGTACTAAAGAATTACACAGAACGTACTCAAAGTAGTGAATATATTGAGGTAAACTATGGGTACAAAATTTTGGATGGCGGGTATGGCGGGTCTGCCTTACGGGTAAGGGTCAGCACGGGTTTTGAAATCCATACCCGTACCCTTGAGACCCCTACCCGCGACCCCCCATGACCCCCCAAACCCCTGCTTCTCACTAGTTGGCCCGACACCTGCCACCCGAGTACCAATGTCTAGATACCCGTGTGGCCACCCCAGCACGTTAGGATTAGGGCTTCCCTGCGAGGCGCACAGTGCCGAGCCAAGGGTAAGCCAAAAATGGAAGGTCAGTATCACGTTGCACCTTCCATATATAGGCATACCTTCCCTATTTAGTAGGTATCAGTCGGTCGGTCGGGTCCCAGAGGCTGTTAAAAAATTTTTCGACATAGTGTACGAAATCAAAATTTTTGGTCCCCCTTGGTTGCTAGGTTGAGGAATACAAGGAATGACAAAGTGAGATATTGATAGCAATACAAAGATCAAAGCGTTGGTAAAGTAGCAGGGCTCCTATCAGATCAGATGATCCAGCGCCATCCGAGCTATTGCTGCTTTGGATGTGGATGCAGATGGCATCTGACCAATCCGAAGATGATCTGCAGATGCGTTAGAGGCATGGGAAGGCATTGTCGTCACCCTATCTGGTTCAGTCTTGAGCTTTTCCTAGCATATCCTTTACATCAATTAAAGCAATAGTAGGCAGCCTGGGTTCCATACAATAGGATTTCAACACCAAAGGTAGTCTAGTTGCTCAGTGTGAGAACTTAGAAGCTTTCTGGCTGTACTCAGGGAATTTCTCAAATACTGTAAGTACTTTATTTCAAAGTAAAGTAATAAACAAAAATACACTAAAAAACTGAAAGGAAAGTTCAGAATAAGGGTCTAGGGCACTGTACTGTGCAGGTGGCTGCCATCTGTGGATAATCCGTCGGATTGTCGGATGCCATCTGTCAGGTGCAGATTGAGATTTTTTATCTACCAATCCGCTCAGATGGCATCCTAATCTGACCCAATCCGATCTGATAGGAGCCCTAACGCAAATATCCTCATCTTGGTGTCGCGAACCTTCAATCCGAAATCCATCTTCATGATAGTCTAGTTTTCTTTTGTTAGGTGGGGCCGCACCAGGTGTTGTTACATAAGCTAATGGTGCTCCCACAGTTCTGCTTGCTCATTAAGCCACTGAATCGCAGCTTGGAAAATGCTCTAGAGCTGAGTGATGAAACTGTAAATAAGATATCTTAAGCATACACAGAAAACTGGAGCAAATTTCGCTGCACAAACACTCATTTTTGTTGACCGGTTACCGCTTAGAGGAATTGCCGGATTAATGCCAGATAGTGCCGCCTAGAACTTGGAGCATCCAAAGCTCGACTTTTCAGCCACAAACCTCCTCCAACATTTGTACAGTACTAGATATAAGTCTTTTATCATTGTAATTTTAGTTTAAAGTACTACTAGTAGTGTAATAATATTCGGATTTGAGGAAAGAGACCATGGGAAATATCTAGCTTACCTCATCAAAATCCTGGCGCAGCCCCGCCCTGTGAGAAAAAACCAGACTCAAGGGGGTGCACTCCAGGAAGTTATTGACAGGGGGTCAGAAAAAATTTTAAGGGCCTAACGCCATGGACCTACCTACCTACACGTGACAAATATGATGTCATATACCTAACTGGGGAAAGATGCCACTGCTTCGCATGGCAAATTATGAGGCCCAAGATAATATGACCAAAAAAAGGTCATCGCTACTAAGGAATAGGCAACATACTGAATCCGTCCCTCCAAACTCAGCTTCTGGTATACCGTAGTGATCTTCGCATACCTTCCGATCTCTCCCAAATCCATAGATGTGTCACTAAATGGAAATAGAAAGGATGATTGGCATATGAAGGAATAAATGAATAGGGAGGAGGGACGATCCATGTCCAGCGAAGCTGGCAAACCCGATTACTATTTTTTCTATCTCATTCTAATTTATCATGCACGCTAATTGTCCTTTTCCTAACTCTATCACAGGCCATATCTCTAACCAGATAACCAGAGCCCGACCAAACCATGAAATCCATCCAAAACTCCAATTACAATGAAAATTGATGAAAAAGGGAAGATGAGGAGAACTACGCCCACTTCGTTTCTGAGAGAGAGCGTTAATGGCATCAGCTGCAGCATGACGTCATGGTCGTCAACGTCAACAGTCCTTGGACCTGGTCCAGACCAAGTCTAGACTTTTTGATTGTCGGGAAAGGTAGAGACTGGCCTAGGGGTTGGAGACTGAACCCATGGAAAATTTTTCGAGGTCGACCTAAGTTAACTCAGCCTAAAGGCCTCGTAATATGGTAATCACTACTGCCAGCTCATTGCGTCTTCGACTTCTTCACTCTCTTGCAGTCATTGCAGACCCAATTATCCCTCCCGAAGTCCTCTCCATGATCCAAGCAAAGAATATGATACTATAAATGATGGTTAGCTTGAGCATAGGTATGTGAACAACAAGCAATCTCTCGCACCCATATTGTCTCACATCCTTTTCTTGTACATCTAATGACTCTCGTTTTATCATTCATATGAAACACATACTGGAAGTGGTGGTGTATTACTGTCTTGGAGAGCCATTGTGTTGGGCTCACTTCAAGCTGAGGATGAAGTTGGAACTCAAAGGTCTCTCAAATTTCCAATACTTGTGCAGAAGTTCCCATCTCTTACACATGTAGAGATTTAGTCCTAGACTTCTAGTGAGGGAATCTCTTTGAAACTGTCCTAGAGCGGCTCATATATACCCATTTTCTTGTAAAAATTTTATAGTGAAGTACCCAAGATGTTTGGTAGAGCCAACTTCTTTCCTTGCTTGAAATGTGGTCGTGCTGCCAACGTGCTAGCTTATCTCAAGGTAATTGTGACTCTGGTGCCTCAGTAACATGTTCTATTTTGTACACAATATTGATTTTTAAGGTCACTTTCTGAGGGGGTCCAAAAAAAATTTAAGGCTCTTGCAGGTTGAACCTACCTACCTATCCCATGTCCAGAATTCTCTGGTCTGGACCACCTTGATGAGACTACATACACATGACTATCCGTGTATTGTCAGTCTGGATCCTCGAGACTATCTTCATAAGGAATTTCTCTTGGTGACCAGCCTGCTATACCATTCCAGTTCCAACTCCTCAAGCAACAATATAATAGTTGAGAATGGCTGTTTTGAATGGCCAATGAAAAGACTAGCTCAGGTTTTCATGTGAAGGACCAGTAAATGGTGTTAACCAACAGAATACAAAAGCAGGCTGATGCAACAAGAAGGGATCATCTCCTGGAGAAAAACGATGAACATCATCCTGGCCAACAGGTCAGCAGGAAGACAAGGAAAAATTGCAGGCTTTGTGAGCCCAAGCCAAGGCAAATGGTTCAGATGCAGATGATTCAGATAATGAGGAGGATATGTCAGAGATGAATGAGAATTCTGTAGGGAGGGTCAGAAGAGGAATGCAGTGTGTACTTTTCACTCACCTTCAAAAATGAACATCTCTTTCCCAGAGCAGAGTATGTCAATGATAACATATATGACAGCTCTCCCTGCCACATGGCTTAATCTGTGTGGTTGTGCCAGTCATAGCACTACTGGAGTTGCTCTTGACAGTATTGCTCTCATTCTAACAACAGTATTCCACATCATTTCCATTACAGTGCTGCAACGTCTTGGTTATGAGATCAATATCTAGGTGCCACACACTCCTCGAGATGTTTGTTCTACTTACAACTCTCTGCAAATCAAACCAACCATCATCCACACTGTCTCCTGTCCCAACTGCTTTGCACTCTATCCCCTCACACCTAACCTCCCTGGTCATTGTCTCTGGAAACTGGGGCAAAGGGCCATTGCTTTGCATGGCAAATTACAAGGCCCTTTCACGTAGTCTAACTTAGGTTATGCAGAAGGGAGGGAGAATCAGGGCATTAGATAAGCAGACCAATTTGACATGCTAGCATGATGTTGTGGTTATTGACATCAACAGTCCTTGGATCTGGTCCAGACCGAGTCTGGACATTCTGGTTGTCGGGAAGGGCAAAGGCCAGCTGTGGCAACGAAAAGGGGTGGGAGTTTGAGATCGTGGTAAATTTTTCGAGCTCGACATAAGTTAACTCGGCCTTTAAGAGGCCTCATAAAAGGAGTATATGTAAAGAAAGAATGTGGAACACCGTTGAAAATCAAAAGGAGAACTGGCAGGAGAGAAATCACTATTCCTAGGCGGTGTATAGTACACAATGTTTCAGGTCATGGCTTGAGTTCATTCTGATTGAGGAGATGATCAACAAGTCCTATAATCCACTGTCCTCTCCTGATGGCAATGTGTGGAATACCTGGCAAAGCAGAGCTTGGCGTACATGGCCTGGGTTTCCTCTAAGACCAGGCAATCTCACATTCTCTCTGTATGTCAATTGGTTCAACCCGTTTACCAATAAAGTTGCTGGTAAAATTGTATCCTGCAGTGCTATCCTCCTCTGTTGCATGAGCCTTCCCCCTGAACTCTGTCATCTTCCTGAAAACACCTTCATTGTTGTGATCACCCCCAGCCCTAAAACTCCAGATGTCACCACCATATCTCATATCTTGCGTCCTCTCGTCGAGTTGCTCAACACTCACTGGCATGGTGTCATGATGTAGACACATCTTCATCCTACAGGAACCTTTATCTGTGTTATGGTGATTCCACTCATTGTTGATCTGGCAGCTATGTGAAAGATAACAGGCTTTCTGTCACATCAAGCTAAGCTTTACTGCTTGTTGTGCTTGGGTCTCCATACAGACATGGAATGCCTGGATCTGAATAAATACCCATTGCAGGATCAAGCAAGGATAAGGGAGCAGGTGAACAAGTGGTTGGTGGAGCTGAGGTTAGGACATAAGGAAACCATTGCAACAAACAACAGTGTTTGCTGGACATCACTCCATGACCTCGAATACTTCAATCCTGTCAAGCACGTTGTACTTGGGTTCATGCACAATATGCTTGAAGGCATTCTGCAAGATCATTTGCAGGAGCGATGGGGTATTGGGAAGAAGGATCAAAAGAGGAAGGGTAAAGGCAAGTATCTGAAGCAAACTTTAGGTGGTTTTTGGATATATGGGGAAAGGCAAGAGTGGTCTCAGTTGTAGGGCATGAATATGCGATGCTAGAGAAAGATCAAGGGACTGGATACAAATGGGCAGATTATTTGAAAGATAGGACAGCAGAGGGTTTGGTGGAATTACTGGAGAAAAGGAGGGTACATGCAGAAACTCAGACGAGCAAAAAGCTGAAGCACACACGAACTGACAATGCTCACAGATTCAGATCACAAATATCTGCTGACTGGTGCAGTAAACATGGTATCATTCATGAATTCACTACAGCATAGGACTCAGCAGCAAACAGGTTGGCAGAACATACCGTTAGAGTTATTTCTCATACTCGAACTCTTCTAATCAACTCCAGATTACCACCCGAGTGGTGGGCACATGCTATGGAGACTTCAATCTATGTTGAGAACTTCTTTCTGTCTGTCAGAACTCCAAATATTGTCCCAATCGAGAAGTGGACTGGTCAAAAGCAAAACATCTCTCACCTTATACTGTTTGGAAGTGCAGAAGAGACAGGAAGGGAACAGTTGGATGCAAGGGGTAGAAAGGTACAGATGATTGGATATGACAGGAGAGGGGCAAAGGTATGGGAGTTGAAAGAGATAATCAGGGTCAGAAATGTGATTTGGGAGAGAACCGAAGGGCATTGGGTTATTGAACCTGAGGGAGAGAATGAAGTATGCAATTATGAGTTCCTTGACATAAACTATCCAGCTTCAACAGCCAGCCAACCAGAATTAGAATCCAATCAAGATACTGCTACTCCTAAATCAGAAATGTCCCCGACTGCCACACCCACTCCTATTCATAAACGCTGTTGTTGCTCACTGGCCCCAACTCCTGCCAAATGATCCACACACACAAAAACCACAACTCAGCAAATGCTTGATTCCATGGATTTGGAAGAACAAGAACAATAAGCT
Source organism: Tetrapyrgos nigripes (assembly GCA_013368315.1). Classification (NCBI taxonomy): domain Eukaryota; kingdom Fungi; phylum Basidiomycota; class Agaricomycetes; order Agaricales; family Campanellaceae; genus Tetrapyrgos; species Tetrapyrgos nigripes. Next base: position 180,542 of record JAACJM010000122.1, read on the forward strand.
CATGAGAAAAGGATGGATTGGGCAATGCTAGTTGATGAAGAAGAGGAGGAAGATGTTTGGCAAATGCTTGAAGCCCATAATATGACTATTTTCAAACCAGACAATGAATTTGTTCCAAAACATTCAAAGAAGTGAAGGAAAGACAGGATCTTTGGAGTGAACCAATGGAGAAAGAGATTGGGAAGATGGAAACGAGAAAGGCTTGGATGCCAATGGATAAGCCAGATGGTGTGAAAGAAATTGGAGTGAAGTGGTGTTACACATTGAAGAGGGACAGTGATGGAAAAATTATTGAGAGAAGGGCTAGATTGGTCGTGAAAGGGTACATGCAGGAGAAAAGAGTTCACTATTGGGATAGTTGGGCAATGGTTGCAAGGTACGAGTCTTTCAGGATGATTATTGCAATTGCCACATACCTAGGCCTTACCTTATGGTCAGGCAACTTTGCGTCTGTATACCTCAACGCCAAACCTCAAGGAAGAAATTATTTGGCTCTCCCTCCTGGATTCGAAAGTTGATACTCCTTGCAAAAGGGAAATCAAACTGTCCTATTGATGAACATCAACATCTACAGTACAATAGATGCAGGAAATAACTGGTTCCATCTCCTCGACAAATCGTACAGGACTGTTGGACATTACCCCATCTCTGCAGATCATGTGTACGACTCCAACAGACTTCTACAGGAGCCACCATCACAGCCACTTATACCAACAATGTGCTAGAAGCCTCAACAAGTAGGGAGGAAATGGAAAAGACAGTTGAAGGAATAAAGGGAATGTTTGAGTTCAAGTTCTTTGGGGAACCAGACTTAGTGTTGGGAATGACAGTGAGGATGAACAAGGAGAAGGGAACAATAGCTATCAACCAAAGGATACTCATAGAGATGCTGAAGAAGTTCAAGATGTTTGATTGTGCCCCTAAATATACCCCTATTCCTCCTGGACTTGACAGAGTCTCCGAATTCTACAAAGCTCAGCTTACTCCCATTACTCCTGCCAAACAATTCTTTATGCACGACAAGGATTATCTCAGTCTTCTTGGATCCTTAAACCACATTGCACTAGGAGCACGTCTGGATATCGCATACTCTATCGCATTACTGCAATGCTACTCTAATGACCTGAGGCCTATATTGGAAGACTCAACACGTTCTCGTGTATCTCAAGGCGACTTCTGATTATTCAATCATTTATCACTGACGAAAGGACAGAGAACCAGAGAAGCTGATTCCAAGGGGTTATGCTGACACATCACATACTGACATCAAATATGAAAACAGATTAGCCACAAGAAAATCAACAATGGGATACATATTCTCATTAGCAGGGGGAGCAGTCAGCTGGAGTTCAGCAAAGCAGCGAGTAGTGGCTTTATCAACAATGGAAGCTGAGTATCTTTTGGGCGTGCACACAGGAAAGCAGGCAATATAGATACACAAATTTCTTTTGGATGTTAACTCTGGACAACCTTTTCCTTATTCCATCTTTGTTGACAACATGAGCGCTCTTGCTTTAACAGAGGAAACAACAAAGCATGCCTGAATGAAGCACTTTGACACTAACTGGGCATGGATTTGAGATTGCGTCTGCGAGAAGGAGCTCAAATTCAAAAATGTTGCAGATATCATGACAAAGCCACTGACTTGCCCAAAGGTCAAACACTTTGTAAAGGTAATTGGGTTGAAGGGGATGTAGGACTTCAGGAGGAGTGTTGAAGATTAGGGAATTCCTATATCCATGGACACTGCAGATAGCCACACAGACTTTAGTTATGTACAGACCAGTAGTTACACATGGACCCTTTTACCGTACTCCTCCTTATTCTCTTACTTCCGCCTTTTGTTTTATATACCCGTCGTCTAATTTGTTTCTTAAATTATTAAAACCTGTCAAGCTGATACTCATATCAACATGATACTTCACTACCGATGATCAAGCACGGTATGATATAAATTCAGAGACTGAACTGCTACTACCTCTATCTATGTTATTCGGATAGAGGTAAGCATGGCTCATTGTCTCTCGATACTTCAAAGGCTGATAATGCTCTACAGATTCATATTTTATGTTTCTTAAATAGGTAGAGTATTTGCCTGATTGCTATCTACATTATTCGGATAGAGATTTATATTTTATGTTTCTTCAGTAGGCTTACTGTTCTTTCAGAATTTGAAGCACACCACCAAATGCAGCGGTATGCCACCAGGCTCAATCGAGTATGTCCCGACTGCTGCAAACGTTGGAGTAGCCTGGGGCTGCTCCAGAGAGGAATGCCTAGAGGAACATGCTGGCATAGGTCTGACTACTAACAACACGAGGAAACCGTATGTATACTACATAGGAACTCCGCTCTAGACTCCACCTAACCCTAACCCTAAGCCTGAACCCGGAGGAGGGATGCCAATCCCTACTCCAATTCAACAGCGCACAGGTGCGCCACCCCCGACTCCAGGTACAGTAATAGGTAAATGTCGCTTTATTCATTGTGATGTTATATAACAAATTATTGTTACAGATAAAGTGAACCAGAAGACCACTCGGAATAAGCTTCCAACTGATTCTGATTGGGTTGGAAAAGCATGAGAATTCTTAGTCAAAAATAGGTTGAGTGTCGTCTGAAATAGCAGCACAGGGAGGAAGTTCCTGATATAAATGGTAAACGGTTGTGCAGGAAAAGGAAATTTAAAAGTGTCCAAATAACCGATTTACGCGCTATTAACTGCTTCATTCATCAGTTTTTTGGGACCCACAAAGAGTACACTGATCATATTATTGAGATCGTTGGGGGTCCGAGGTAAAACGTTAGCTGTTGAAACTTGAAACGGTGTTTGATTCAAATGCGCAAGCATTACCGTGGAGGTGGAGTACACACGGTTGATCTTTATTGAGCGAACCATGGAGACGCAAGACATGCACAGATTGCACATACCATTTAATCAGCCCACTGTTGACCCACTGATATCCAAATTTCGTAGATCAAACAGCAAGTCGCCCCTATAAGGGTCTGCAAACCCCGGCGCAAATGATACCAAAAAAGCTGAGCTTGCTTCTACCTAATGACTGTCCTGTTCAAGTCCTGTTATCTCTTCTACGTCTTTACCCTGTAATTATATTCTTTTGTTGATGTGGTTCTATTCTTCGCTTCTTGTTGCCACTATCTAAATTTTTCTTGCCCTGCACCTTACTCTACACTCTGCTGATGTTGTAGTTCTATTCTTGACATTAACTGTACTTGTATTCATCTAGCTCTGTCTCTACCAGACTACTTGCAAAGTACAATGACTGTTTTGTACAATCTACTGAAGTGAAATAATCGGAGTTGGGGAAGAGGCTACAAAACCATGGAGAAAGACAGAGAAGGATGGAATGCAGGTGACCTTGATGTCTCACCAAGTGTCAGGACTCGGGTGTAGATAGACCCAAGAGCGAGCACAAGACCACATCCTCTCAAAACGCAGATGAACAAGTTATCACTAAATCGCAAAGTATATCACTGCGAAGCAGACGATAAGTACCTGCTGTTTCCTGAAAGTTTGCGGGAAAGGCATATGCATAGAACGATTTATTAGAAGAAGTGACATCCCCCAGAGATCTCCAGCGAGATTCAAACTCCGCTCAGCAGTGACGGCAGCTCCACTCGGTTGGACACTCCCTCTCCTCCCTTCGGTCGGAGTCAGGGACGGCGCACAGGTGCGCCACCTCCGACTCCAGATAAGTAGTTTAGGCAGACTCATACTATTCACAGATATGTTATATAACAAAGTAGTTGTACAGACATTCATCACAGAAATAAGTATTGTTACAGGTTTACGAGAAGCAGAAGATAGATGAGGAAGAGAAACGAGTAGTGTTACAAGTTTACAATTACAAGTCAACAACCTTGGGGGAAAAAATGAAAAACAGAATGACAAAGTTAACTAAGTAGGTGAAGAGAAGCAGTGATTCGGTATTACTGATAGAGAAATTGTCAACAACAAATCTAGCAATCTGTTCAGCTTGCAAATGTTTCGGCTGTTTATTGGGTGCATAGCGATCGATTCGACGTTGTATTTGACAAAGGTCCAGAACAGGCAGTCGTTCCAAATGTTGCGACAAACTCTCAGTTGGAAGAGAAACAAAGATAGCATCAGCATCAGCAGCTTGACGAAGGTAATCAACGAGTGTCATGGTCTGAGATGGGGCGGATTGGTATATATATATCTATTTTTTTTTTCCAATTAGAACGCTATGGAACCGCGGAGAACAACGAAGAATTAGGAACAAGTCACATGAAAGCTGTTCCCGCGGATTTTATTAATATCAATCATCAAGAACTGCGCGTACGGCCTGGTATATACCTGACTGAAGCGTGAAATAGTTCACCATGAGCAGCAAATACATAGCGTGAAAGAAGGCAACGACAAGTTCTCGCTGTTGCACAGGTAGAAGAATAAATGACATCATCCGGAGATCTCCAGCGAGATTCAAAATCCGATCGGCAGTGACGGCAGCTCCACTCGGTTGGACACTCCCTCTCCTCCCTTCGGTCGGAGTCGGGGACGTCATTGTGAAGAATTACAGTTGCATAATGATTTCGGATTGCCTGAAGTGCGCAACGCCATCCACATGGCGAAGCGAACCATCATCAAGATGTGCATTTGATACATTCTTTTTGCTTTGCGGTCGCTTTGCTCTGTGTTGCTATTAATATCTCTCTTTCGCTATTGTACTCTGCATGTATTTAGATGTATATAGTTGTGCTATTGGTATTCATTTTGGTCTTTGTATTCAGCATAGCAACGAATATCATATTCGTAAGATCTATCTATGTACAACTTGTAGATAAACCCTAATTACTTGGGCCCTCTGTACTTGGGCCCTTTAGGTTTGAACACCGGACGACTTGAAATGTCGGCTCCGTATTGGCTTCCCGTGAGGAAGCCTGGTGCAGGCTTCCCATGAGCTTGCCTCCAGTGAGAGGATTATGGAAAGGACAGTGAAAAGTTTTCCGTGGCTGTGCTTGGTCTAGACCCTTTTACCCCGTCTTCTTCAATTCTTCAGTTAAACTCTTCCTCAGGCTTCTCCTTGTCGTTGCTCTCCTACATCGCTATAACAATGCTGGGAGACAGCTAGTCTCAGTCGTTGTGAGTAATTCTTTCGACCTGACTTTTCAACCACTTGGTCTTATGACGCGAAAGATCCAGAACACCTGTAGGTTTTGTGTAGGTTTCATTCCCGGGGGTGCACAATCGCCTTGTATACCCGTCGGGTTCCGTCACTATTACCACAACACGGTCGCCGTCATCAACTTTTAAAAATTGGTCAATGCTGGACTTCAACTACTGGGGTTTGTTCTTGAGAAGCTGTAATCACGAGTCCTTCCCTGGTGAGTCTGCTAGCTTTCGTTGTTCCCTGAAACTAATTGAGGTTATATCTCTTGCCAGGTACCATTTCTCGTCCCAAACTGGTATAAAGGACGGCTATATGGCTTTTGCCAACCTACCTCAAGTTGTGTCACGTCATCGCTTGTCTGTCGTCTATCCTTCCTATAGTACTCTCCGCTTCATGACTCCCGACGACTCATGCCGCCAAGACTCACTGAGCAGCAACAGGCTACGCTGGGCATATCCCTTGGGAAAAGGTGTATTAAGGCTTAGTGACCCGTTTAAGACTGCTTCCTCTTAGAGTTTTCTTGTAGGCCCATGGAAAGTAGATTCTCGCTGCGATAGGAAATGTTCTTTTTTTTTTAATGAAGAGAAGAGATGGTGGGTAGAAGGACGGTGATTTTTGAAGCCATTTCCTCTCATTGGAACCGGAACTGGACCTGCAGGCGTCTTCGTGTCTACTATATCCTTGTGAGCATCCTTTCTTGTACGTTCGCCCTCAAGCGCTAATCTCTCAATTAGATGTATGTTTCATAGGCGTTTCCTGTATTCCGAATCTGTACAATGAATCCATATCTTGCCTTTCAATACTTTCACCGTTGGCTCAAATGACCATGAAGCATGTTCTTTCTTCAATTGCCAATGCTAGCTCAAGTTCCGTGCTGCTTAGACTGTGGGCGTACACTGCACTGCGCAATGTATAGGTGCGGTCATTTACGACTGCTTCTCTTCTCCCGAGCTGACTTCAATATAACCAGGCTTTCTTGTTCTAGTTCTGTGCTGCTTGGAGTGTGGGCGTACACTGCACTGCACAATGTATAGGTGCGGTCATTGACGACTGCTTCTCTCCTCCCGGCGAGCTGACTTCAATATAACCAGGCTTTCTTGTTCTAGTTCTGTGCTGCTTGGAGTGTGGGCGTACACTGCACTGCACAATGTATAGGTGTGATCATTGACGACTGACTTCAATGTAACCAAGCTTTCTTGTTCTATTTATGGGCAAGGCTCCACTGTAAGACGGGTATACATTGACGTCCATAAATGGACTAATGTCCTTCCTCACCGGCTACCACTCTTCCGTCTAGGGCTCAAAAGCTTCTCGTGAACGACATCAAACCTTCTGTCAAAACACTCATCCTTTGTCTTCCCTTTTGGAACTCCTAATTCAAATTGGACCTACAAGTTGCCTTTCGCAACGTGTCCTCGTGGTTCCTTCCTTTCTACCACCATGTCCGACTCGTCGACATTGCATTATGTCGTTCATCATGTCTTCATGCCTCCCAAATTACCCCAGAAAGATGATTATACCGCGGCCAGGGAAGAGGCTCTTTGCTCTACCGTGTACAAGTCTGCGGTAAAGTATCTCGACTTTGTTGATGGAGAGCAGGAAAGGGGACATTGGGCTTCACTTTTGTGTATGCTGGGGCATCTCTCTGAGTCCCAGGCATCGGAGGAGATGGCGGTGGGTGTGATGGAGAGTGCATTTACATCGATCAGCGAAGGAGGTGAGGACATGTGACTCTTCTGCGTCACACATACTCAATAGGGCGCTTCTTTCCCAGCTATTCTTGCCTTTCTCATCAGAGCTCAGAACGCTGGGGTCGTCTTCACAAGATCTGGCGACCACGTCGTTTTCGAATCATTTGAGGTATCCCCACCCGCCAAAGTCGTCATGGCCGCTCAGGGAAAGCTGGTCTGCTCGTATCCTGGCCCTGCCATATCCGTTCCTGCCCATCATTTCGAAAATCCTCACTTCATTCACGAGCTTTCATCCTTTCTCGTTCAAATGAACACGGATGGTCTGGATTCCATGGCTACAACCAAGAAAGCTGGGTCCACCGTCATTGAAGAACGGGATTCGGCTCATCCTCGGTACATTACTGCCCTCCTTACCGGTATATTGCATGGAATAGGCACACCGGCCGACGTTGTCCGTATTAGCAAGCGCATTAACGACGACGTCCTCTGGAAGGATGCTAGACTTCCTTGGCGTCGTTCTATGGCTTGGCTCGTCATTCGGGTTGCTATGCAGACGCGTCTCGTTGGCTCACCCCACTACAAACTGTTCATGCTTCATTTGTTATGTGATATCCTCGAGGAAGGGGTTCAGGCGGGTCTGGGGAGCGATTTGCTGCACTCGATGCGTATCAAGGTGGCTGGTAGAGTCTCAAAACTAGGAGATGCCATCCCAGATGGCCTTTTGGCCAGGGTGGAGCAGGTTACGGTGCGGGTGCAAACTCTACTACAGAAACGGTGGACAGAGGTACAGAGAAAACAAGCTCGTTCCCCACCCTGGGATCCGGCTGCTCTTCGTGAATGGACGGAGAGCAGTTTGTATTTGTCGCTTCCTAATTCTCGGAAGTATATATCTCGAGTTTTGGACAATACCCTTCCCCCAACAACGAGTTCCGTCTTTATACCCGATACCCATCCTCGTTTACTGCAGAACGTCAAGGACTTCAAGCAGTGTACCAAGGAGAGGATGAAGACTGCTTTTTCCTCGACGGAAAAGGCTATTGCCCTGGCTGATATTGAGATGTCTATTCAGACCTCGCTTGATGAGTGGGTCGCTCGGAACATCTCTGATTCGGCTGCGTCTTCCATTCTCTTTGATATCTTCACGTCTTATATGGAGGCTGCCCGAGCCTACTATCGTTTTCCTGAAGATAACTCCATCATGCTCCTTACCCTATTTGAGCTCTGGGTCGCTTTAGACTCCATCGCAGTTCACAACCATCCCCTGCTAGCAGAATATTCGCCGGATATTCCTCTTGGATTGCTCCACTCGCTACTCCTGCACAAATCTTCTGATATCAATCGTCTGGTTCGGGTTCACCGTCATATCACTTCTCGACATCATCGTGCTACTCGCGGAAGTGTCTTCACTGATCGTCCTGATGGAAGCAGTTTCCCAATACGGTTTTATGATCAATCGTTGAAACTTCAGGCTGTGAAGACCGAGATTGAGCAGAAGGCTGGTCAGGTCAGGGCTCAACGACGAGCGGAGTATCAGACGAAGCGAACACAGTATCTGGACAAGAAACATCGAGCTGAGCAGATGCCTTGCACTCGGAAGAACAACAAAAAGAAGGACAACGGCAAAAAGCAGAAGTGCAATTGCTCTAAATGCAGCCTGGAGAGGGAGGCCAACCGCATGAAGATTGACATACATGAATGGCCTTTGCCTCGTGATGCTCATGCTGCTAAGCTCGCGGTATTCGAGTTGCAAATCCCAGTTATGTTTGCCTTCTGGAGAGATGCGACATACGCCCTCCTTAAAGATGTATGTCAACCAGTCAGCGGTGAAGATCGTCGTGCGGGACCTCCGATTACTCTGAAGTCATATGCAGAACTGGCAATCGCCAATCACGTTTCCCTAGCCACTCGTAATCGTCGTATTGGTTTGGCTTCGACGACAAAATCGTTCTTGAAAACGCACTATAGACGAATCAACCTGTCTCAAGCTCATACAGAGACCACGGTACTTGTGGATAATGGCTTGACATACCGATTATATGACAACAAGAAGGACGTATGGGCTGCCAATCCATTCCAAAACCTCAGTGTCACTACACTATGCAACACCCAGCTCCCTTCTGCGAATCCATATGCTCCTTTACAACAATCCATTGACTCAACAGAGTCCACCCCAAACTCCGTCATTGCCAAGCAATATCTCTGCGACAAAAGTGTCGGACTACATGAATTCGTCGCCTTCGGAACCGTGCGCAGTGGTAGATATGTTCAATGGCTCAATATCTGTCGGGAGATTCGTACTAGAACCCTTTCCTTTCATAAAGAGGAAGTCTATCTGCTGTTAACCCAATCCGCATGGCAGGTTGGCAGTATCTCCATTCAGGGTGTGCTAGAATGGCACATAGATCTCAATTCGCTGCCATTTTCTCGGAAACTTCTCACCGAGTTGGACACGCTCCTCAATGAAGTGAAGTCCAGCTGGATGGAGGCTGCTACTGTGCGCTCAATCACAACGTTATGTGCTCGCGTGCTGGCTGCAACAGAGAGTCTAGACGTGATGGATCAGGCTTGCAGTCTTCTTCGAGCTGCTAGGAAGGTCGCTTATGACTGGATGAAGTCATTGTTGAGCGAGGAGCATTTCGAAAGCGATGAAGACACGCATGATCGCCAGGCCCAGAACATCCGACAACTTACGACCAAGGAACGATTGACCAGAGTGTGCGAAATGGCCCTTACCTGCCGCAGCACCTACGATGTCGACCTGAGGCATCTCACAAGACTGTTATCGACACCCGATGATCTCGCCGTCTTCGTCGAATGTTCTATTCAGAACTTCTACAATACTCCACCTTCGTCCTCAGGCTACCCAGAACATATGAAACGACTCCTACAACGCGATATTCGACTGGCTCATGGCGTGGAGTGTCGCCTCTTTACCCTCATTTCTCATAACAGGCTTGGAATTGACCAAGCAATGTCATCCGTCTGGCCTACATATCGTCCTGGTCAGGGTAGTTGGTTCTTCATGAAGTCGCCGCATGAAAGATGGGCTGTCTCATCTATTGAATCAACGGGAGACTCGCAGACACACATGGTGCACGTTGATGTCTTGACTGGGAGATTGTTAATTGACGGGAAAAACTGGAGTCGACTGCCCAGTGAAATGACTGGTCACAGGACTTTCAAGAGAATTTTTGGATCGGTGAGTACAACTCGTTAAATTTACAAGATTTCGATGTCTTTCTAACCTCTTTAATAAAGCGCGTGTTGGAAGTCGTCCCTTCGCGTATGCCAGGCTTCGAATTTATGACCTCAAGGGCTATCTCAGGATATCAGGCTAGTAGTCTCTTTCTAAGTTCGCGAAAACCTAGACAGATAGACCTCTTTCACAGGTTCATTTTTCGTTGCGAAAACAAGAACTGGTTATCCGTGCAGTACATTCTGAACGGTCTGAGACCCTTGAGCTTATTCCAAACTCCGTCCTAGTGAATGATTTTCCTACGGAATTGGTTCAAGACTACGTGCACTGGCTTGATTTAGAGCAAAGGCGGATTGAGTTCAGACCCCTTCGATCACTTTGGGAACCCTCTTCCTGGGAATGGATATTGACCATGAATGCAGACGGTCCGTTGATGAGTGACAGACAGTCGAACAAGCTCGTCGATGTTCATTGCACAGCTTTCCGCATGATAGCAGGACAATTTGCGAAGCTGGAACAGAGTCACCAAACCATAGTTACCTGTACGATCAGAAGCGAAAAGTGGCATCTTTCCATCCGTTTACCCAGATTCAGACTCGGATTTTTTGTCAGTCGAACTGGGATCCTGGAAAGTGTAAACTACCCCGGCTTTTACGTGGACACGGATCAGACCATTGGAACGTACTTTGGCCTCGTCAATTATCTTGTCATGAAACCGTCCATTCCAAACCAACCGCGTAGACTTCTCATCCCTTCAGGTGCCATCGCCTTTGTTCGAAACGGCGATATCGCCTCTGTCTCGATACAAGTCCCAACTTCTTTGCGCCAAATTCGTTTTTACGAATATCATATCCGAACAGATCTCGGGTTTCTAGAAGGGGATGGAAGCCTTGATAGCCATTTTCATCGTGCATATCTCCATGCGCTCACTAGTCATTGCCTTCCGGATCCTTTGACTCGGAGAACCGGGACAGAAGAATCGTTGTCTCTTTTGAGGTCCTCGCGATCCTTTTCCTTCCAGAGCCTTCAAGAAGTCGACTTCTCTCTCATTAAAGAAATCATGTCCCTCACACCTCGCAGATTTTTCTACCCAGTCCATCTAGAAGTCATGCAGACTGTCCACTGGTCCGCTCTACCATATCTCGCCCAACATCCTCAGTTTCGTCTAGAAGTCGAAGCTATCGTAGACTACTGCCGACGGTTCCAGGAGCTGCAGGTAGACCACGAACCGCCCTCGTTCCTTTCCGAGTCAAAATCTGGGACTACCATGATTAAATTAATGACTCGTGATCACCATAGGAATTCCCGGTTCTATGTGAGCGTTGATTTGGAAGCGAGGAGAAGCAGCACTCTTCGAGATGCCAAATATCACTCCCGTGATGAGGACCTGAGTAATGAACCAGTGGTTTACCGAGTAGCTTCCTTAGGGTTCCAACCAGTCACCTCCTTCCCTACACTTTCTCTTTGGAGCGTCTTATCCAAATGCTCCAAAATGTATGGCTCAGAAAAGGCGATTGTGCAACGCACCTGCCTTTCGTATACTTCTGATTCGCTGAACAGTGACTTCCTTCTTTCCCGTTGGCTTTCACTGTATGACAGCTGTCGAGATACTTCCATTCCCACAGTACAGAAAATTTATCAGGTTTGCTTTTGCTTGCCTGCACATGCATATGCCAACCCGGGAGGTCTGGATTTAATCTCCGCGCTCTTCTACATCCTACACAACCCCAATGACTTTTTGTCATCTCCGCCTCCATCTACGACTGGCACCTATAATCTAATCGATGGTGCTAAACCTACCACCGCCAGACTTGCTCAAATCCTCGAGGGCATTGTCTGTCGAGATAGTAAACGGGCCGATGAGAAGAAAAAGGCCTTGATTCGTCGTCAAAATGATTGCCGCGAAGCCATTCCCCAGATAGCAAATGCTCTTCTGTCACAGTGGCCTGGATCTGCACGAGCTCCACAGCTTGGAACCGTTAAACTATTCCCGAGCAATTTCTTGAAGGATATTCAAGACCTTTTTAATAACTGTACACGAAATCATGGTCTATTTCTTCATATACAGGCTGTCCAAACGATGTTACCTCGACTCTCTACCAGTGGCACGTCTATCGGTAATGCACTTTCCCATAAATACTTTTTCAAGCCTGTGCAACCTATCTTCCGTGGTGACTTACCGCTGGGTTTTGGTGTGTCAGAACAGCTCTTGCTTAGGCCACCGCCGCATATTCACCTCCATTTCACGAGTCTACAGTCATTGCTACGTCCATCGCGTCAAGCAGAGGTCTCACTATCGAGGGATATTCAATCTTTGACTCGGAAATTGACGAAGAGCTCGCACCGCATCCAGCAGCTATTCGGAACGGAATTGGCGCAGAGTTCTCAGGCTTTACTATCCCGCCAGGCATCTCAACATGCACACATACTTGCCGATCAGGATGAGTTGCGCCTTTCCCTTGAGGAACACCATCGAAAATGCTGGTCTACATGTCAAAGTGTCTGGGAAGAGATCTATGCTGCGTTGGGATCACCAAGAACAGCGCAAGACCGGATCTTGTCAAATTCTGGTCTTTGGCCAACCCTCACACCACTCTCCACGCTACGACTGCTATCCTTTGATCAGAGGTCGCGTTTGATCGATGGGCAGTGGAAAGAAACACTGCATTCGTTTGCTAAAACCATGGTCGAGTATCAAAAGTCACGGAGGTTGTTCCACCTTGTTTGTCATGGCGATTTTGATCGACTTCTCAAAGAGATGGAGAATGATTGCACTGCAGGGTTAGATGATTTAGACTGGTTACTGGTTCAGGTATGCAAACGTTGGGTCCTACTAAGAATAAAACCTGATCGGGCTCCATTTTTGCAGATTACAGGAGATTTTCTCGCAAGAGATATCCAGGTTTCGTTCGCGAAAGAGATGATAGAACCGTCCAATAGGGCAAATTCTGTCCTGCAGTTGACATGGGGGAAGGGAAATCCTCGGTCATAGTTCCAATGATTGCGTCCTCGTTGCCAAACGGCCAGAATCTCGTGCGGATCGTGGTACTGAAGGCGCTTTCAACTCAGATGTTTCAGCTTTTGGTTGACCGAGTATCGGGCCTTCCTAATCGTCGAATTTTCTATCTCCCATTCTCTCGTGATCTCAAAGTCACCTCTTCTACATTGGACAAGATACAGTCACTGTTTCGCGAATGCATGGAGACGAGGGGTGTCCTGATTGCTCAACCGGAGCACATTCTATCGCACAGATTGATGGGGATTGATCGGATCTTGCATGGTTCTGGCCTAGCGAGACAGCTGACAGACTCGTATCGCTGGCTCTCGAATCACTCCCGAGACATTCTTGATGAAAGTGACGAGATTCTTCACAACCGCTACCAATTGGTTTACACGATCGGGAAGCAAAAGCATCTGGAGGAGCACCCTAATCGATGGACAACAGTTCAAGACTTATTTTCGCTTCTTCTAAACCATATACCCGTTGTCATGAAAGCGTTCTCAAAGGGTGTTCGACTACAATATCATGGAAATGCTGGCGGTCCTGTGTTCCCAGTGATTTCCATTACGCAGGTCGAAGCACTTCGGGTTCTGCTTGATAGCGTTGTATCAGATGTCTTGAATGGGAGAATTTCAAGTTATCCCTTTGAACGGTTACCAGTATACATCAAAGAAATCGCTCGGTCATACATAATGGAGAAGGATGTTAATGATTCACAGATCGCTCTCTTGAGCACTTATTGTGGTGGAACTGCGCTTTGGAATGGTTTGCTACTGCTTAGAGGCCTGGTTGCCCATGGCATCCTGGCCCATTGTCTTCAGACGCGTCGCTGGAGGGTCGACTATGGCCTTGACGAGAGGAGAACATTGCTAGCCGTCCCGTACCGCGCTAAAGATGTTCCTTCGTTGAGATCAGACTTCAGTCATCCCGACGTCGCAATCTGCTTGACGTGCCTTTCATACTACTACAGGGGGCTCACACCTCCACAGGTGAAAACCAGCCTTGAATTTCTCCTAAAATCCGACAATCCTACCACGGAGTACGAAACATGGATCCGAGGAGTGCGAGAAGTTCCTCAATCAGTGACAGCCATTAACCTCAGGGATTCTACTCAATTCTCCCAAATACTCGTTCCCCATTTCTCTCACAATCGTTTCGTTATCGACTTCTACTTGTCCCAAGTCGTCTTCCCAAAATACGCTTTGGATTTCCCAGAGAAACTGATGACGTCTGGCTGGGATCTCACCGAGATTAAGCAGAATTTCGTGACAGGTTTCAGCGGCACCAAAGATACCCACCATCTCCTTCCAGCTACCATTACACAGTGTGACCCTCTTGATCAAGAAAGTACGACTGCCCAAGTAATTGAATACCTGTTGCAGCAGGAGAATAATGTCTATCAATGTGTCCAAGGTATCTCGGGTGAACGACTTACAGCATCTGAGTTCCTTCAGCTTATTGTCAGACAGTCTCCCGAGATCAGAGTGCTGCTGGATGTTGGAGCACAAATCCTGGACCTTGGGAACGAAGGAGTAGCCCAGCTTTGGTTAGAGTTGAACGAGTCGGCGGAGGCGGCTGTATTTTTCGACGAATATGACCGTATGATGGTGATGGATCGTCAAGGTGGTACTGAGAGACTCTTCTCTTCTCAGTACCGAGATCAGCTCGGGCGTTGTGTTGTATACTTGGACGATGCACATACTCGCGGCACAGACTTGAAACTTCCACGAAGTTATCGAGCAGCAGTAACTTTGGGTGCCAAAGTGACCAAAGATCGTTTAACGCAAGGTAAGAATCACCGCCAGAACTAATGTGGAATATAACTGAACAATTTTCTTTTCTAGGTTGTATGCGAATGCGGCAACTTGGCAAAGGACAATCCGTCATGTTTTTAGCACCGTATGAGATTGATCAGAAGATTCGACGAATTTCTGATCTAGACGACAATGCTAGCATTACTTCTTCCCATGTTTTGACATGGACATACACCGAAACGGTCGCAGACGTAGAGCGTTACATTCCTCACTGGTTAGGACAAGGGGTTGATTATATGAAAAGGAAGGCGGGTTGGGATCACTTCAGCGTATCTGGCCGCGTGGGTGATCTTTCAGTCTGGAAGCAACCTGAAGCGCGCACTCTGCAGCAGATGTATGGAGCTAATCAAGAGGAAAACCAGGAAATCGTAGATGTTTGTCAGCAGGATGGGTTCTTGGAATTGCGCGAACGATGTAGATTGTTGGGCTGGGATGTCTCTCAAAACGGGATGTGTATCAGTGTAGACGAGGAGCAAGAACGCGAAGTCAGTACCGAGATCGAGAAGGAGCAGCATGTCGAGAAACCCTCGCCGAGAAAACCTGCTGATCATCAAGTATCCATCGAAAGCTTCATCCAGACAGGGATCATTCATGAACGAGATGTTATGTTCCCAGCCATGCCGATTCGCCCGCGCGATGTCAGACTAGTTTTACCCCTCTTCTCAGCGCTTCCGATACCTGGACTTCGTCTTCGTGAACAGTGGTGCAAAGGCCTCGTGTGTACGATTGACTTTGCAAGGACTGTAAAGGACATGCCCTCGACTGGTGAGGATATGCGGCCAGTCACTTGGATCATATCTGGAGGATATTTTGCCAACCGTACTCCAATCCTGGTGGTCGTCAGCCCTTTTGAAGCGAACGAGCTTCGTTCTGCCATCGAGAAGAACATAGTTGGTTTACATCTCCACGTATACGCTCCGAAACTCACCCAAAACCAACTATCGTTTGAAGATCTCCGATTTCTTGCAGTTCCCCCGCTCCCTTCGACATGGACTCCTCCAGACCCGTTGATGATGCTTCAGTTGAATTTGTTCGCTGGCCAGCTTTACTTGAAGGACTGGGAGACTTACAAGCTGCTTTGCTTGTTCCTGGGACTTCACCTGCCCGACGAACAAAGCGAGTCGATGGAGGATCGAGCTATCCAGTATTATGAAAGTGACGGTTTCGTCAAGCCTGACCACCGAAGTGAAAAAATGCACTTGTTGTGTCCATTTAAGGCCAGTCCGTTGCCAGACTTGAAGACATTGTACGGCTTTCGTAGGAAAGGAAGTGGATATGCATTCACTCATATGGGTAGAATACTCGCTGGACGTTCTCTGGAGCGCAAAGAATTTATTGCGAGCCGGAGTGGACTGCTGATATCCGACGTTGGCAATTCGGACCTTCCCCCGACAGTTCCCTCGATCCCTATTCCCGCTGCACCTGGCCTTGCTCAGTCCCAACTGCCAATTATTCCCCTTCCTGCTGGCACTGCTCCCGATGCCCAGGAATACGCCGTGAGGGTAGGCCCCATTGAGCTAGGCAGTCACAGTGACCTTACCGCAACTGCCCAGATGTTGATGGGGCTTCTACGCTTCCCCGCTCAACTCTCCTGGAAAGTCCGAGGTCATAGCGACGATGCCAATTTTTTGGTACTATCGTGGAAATCCGAGACCGAGGCCATAGCCTTCTTTGACCAGTGGCACCAAGAGCCGCCGACAGGTTACGAAGAGGTCTCCGTTTCCTTGTGTTTTGAGACAGGCAGTCCAGAGTAGCTTGCAATAGAATTTGATGAATTTGATTGAAGGCGAGTATGGCAATTTTTGGGATCGTAGTCCGACTCATCGTCCCAAACAGGTCTCAAAATAGTGTATTTGTACGGAATGACTTACCTGTATACCTTGTATGCAATGCTCATATCTAACTTGGATGTCGTACCGGTGGAAGTTGAGAAAGACACGTAAACGTAGTACAACTTGAAATATATGTAATTTGCTTTCTAAAACATTGCTGGAGAACATGAATCCACCTAAGTATTACAATACATGTGAGCATAACCGTACTTCAGCATGACAGACATAGAGCATAGACCAGACAGAATATACATGTGTTACGTGAGACCTAGCTTCCTGCAAGATTACCCACTCGACACTATTGGAGTACTACCACCCGTTCCCGAGTTCCCATCACGCAAGGTCACCGACGGACTCTGCCTCTTATCTCCCAAAACCTGCGTCAATAGAAACGTAACCCTCTCCCCCTCATCTCTCACCTTCCTCATCTCTTCCGTCCATCTAGCCTCCCGTTCCTCATACAAACTCCCCAAGAACCCAAGACTACCCAAAGCAGCGTCTAACGCCCGTTTAAGATCCTCCTCTTTTGCTCTCCTCGTAGATGACGTATCTTCGCTAGCACTTCCATCTGACCCATCTCCACTTGCGCTAGAACCGGCACCATATCCATTCATTAGGAGGAATCTATCAGCTAATGAAGTCTTCATGGTACGAGCACGTCGGCGTTGGACGGCTATTTGTTGGAAGCCAGAACGAATTTTGTCTATGGAGGCAGAGCGAGGTATGTCAGAGCGGCGGCGAATGGAACGAGATGTAAGCATGTGCAGCTTGTTGGAGTGAGAGGGAGCAGCGAGGAGAACCATCGTTGAGTCTGTCTGGCGGTCTAGGGTTTGGAACTGTACAAGGTTAACGTTTGTTAGTCATCAATTGGAACAGTCATGAATAGGCAGCGAAGCTGAGAAGAAAACGAGAAAGGAAAGAGAGAAAGGACAGGGTCAAGATTGCCAAAATTGTAGACCAAGGGGTGAGAGACTACCCCCACGAACTTATGAAGATGTAAAAAAAAAAAACCACAATAACGGTATAAAGCGAGTAAAAAAGCTTCCATACGCATGTAGATAACAATAATGCCAACGGGAAGATACAGAATAAACCGAGATGAAAAACTTACCGCTTGCTGTAAGGTCTCCCATTTATTCTCCCATCTACGCTTTCTCTTCTTCAAGTTACCAACAAACGAAGGATGATACTCCAACTCCAACAAATCATCTTCGTCATCAGAGTCGTCTTCCTCGTCAATCCAGTCACTCGAGATGTTATCTCCATCTAAAGTATCCGCCCCACTAACATTAGAATCGTCAACAATTGGAATGGTCATGGTGGTCGCAGGTCGAAGTTGCGGTCCTGTCATTACAGGAACAGAAGTAGAAGCGGACCCAGACCCAGAAGGTGAAGGAGAAGCCGTTATTCCCAAGGACGACAACGGTTGCTCCTTACCAGTACCGGTAGGAGTCACTGATCCAATTTTACCGTTACTCATGCCTCCTACAAACGATCCCTGTCCCTGTCCCTGTCCCTGTCCCTGTCCTTCACCAGCCGTCTCTGTTCCCGAATCCTCCTCAGACGAGCTACCCAAAGGTTCAGGACTCGTCTCCCGAGGTTGAGTACTCTCCACTCTAGGAGGTGGTTTCCTACCCTGCCTCAACGGATGAGGTTGGGATTGGGACCGAGCTGACTGTGGATGGCCAGAATCATACCCAAACCCAAACCCAAACCCAAACCCATTTCCATACCCACTGTCATACTCATGCGTCAAGAAATCCAAATCTTCCATATCAGCACCAGCACCAGCACCATGCGACTGCGACCCCAACTCCAACTCCAAACCCAAATCCATCGACCTGCCCTTGCCCATACCTTTTGCCTTGCCTTGCCCATTTACCTTGGCTTGCTCCTTAGCCAATACCTGTGCCTTCTTTCTAGCACCAACCATCACCGGTGGAGGTGGTAACGGTACCGGTTCGTGACTGGGACTAGACCTAGCCGTCAAATTCCCATCACCGCCAGCACCAGCACCTCCTCCTCCTCCTCCTCCTGGCCGTCGACCCAACATCCTCTGTGTATGCCAATAAGCCCATGGGTTAAATGGTATATGCGCATTTACCCCCATACTCATCCCCATCCCCGTACCCGAATCTATATCACCCGTACCCATACCTCGCCGAAGAGGAGGCAACAACGACCCCGTCGCCGAAGGAGGGGAAAAGTTCGACTCTGTCTCTGTAATATCATAATCCTCATATCCAGGTCCATAATACTGCTGACGTCTCTCCGCATCGAGTTGAGCTTCGAGGTTTTGAGCATAAATCTGCCATTGACGAGCGAATTGCTCTTCGATGATGAACGAGTTGATTTCGTGGGCGTAGGCAGCGTTGGAGGAGGTGGGGTTGGAAGTGTTAGTGTTGGTGGGGTTGGGGTTGGGGTTTGAGTTGTTGGAGTTGGAGTTTATAGCTGCGGCGTTGTGGACGTCGGCACTTGCACTGGCACTGGCATTGATGGGTTTGACACGGTCGTTGGTATCGTCAACGTCTCTAGCACCTTCGCGGTTCCCATTGCCGTCGTCGTCGTCGTCATCTGCAGTTCCATGGCGTCTATCACCACCGCCGGTACCTTCACCAATATCAATACTAACACCCCCGTCCCGATTCTCTTTCTCTTTCTCCTTCTCCTTCTCCTTCTCCTTCTCCTTATCCTTATTATTACCCAACCCCTCAAAACTATGAGCCTGAGCCAACGGATGAGGTTGATTCGCATAACTCTTCGCTCTCCTCACATGAGAGAAAGGATACGGATATGGCGAGCCTGACGGGATGATGGGGCTCATGCGCGAAGAAGGTGGACGAGATGGGAAATATGTATGTAGATGTGGGAGTGGAAGTGGGTATGAATGATGACGTTGATATGGGTATGGGGGTGGGTATGGGGATGGGGATGGGTAGGGGCCCGCCTGATTAGGACCACCTGCGCTTGCGCCTGGACCTACACCTGTACCTTCAATCCCCGACTCAGACTCGATACCCATCCCATCGAACCCTTCCAAATCTCCTCTCAGACCACCAAGTCCAAGTCCAAGTCCAACTCCGAGTAACTCGCCTCTGAGGTACATACCTCCTTCGCTGACAGTATCGTCGTTGGGGTTGGCGGTCATATTGTGGTTGGGGTTGAGAGGTAGAGGTGCTGCATGCTCGACTCCACTTCCACTTCCATTCAGACTAATACCCGAATCGTCGTTGGGATCCAACGCGTGAGCGTTGGCACGGACATGGGCATCGTGGGCGTAAGAGAGTAGACTGGGAGGATTCGTCTGCGAATGAAGACTCGGTGGAATAGGCGCGTTGGGTCTTTGTCTCTGTCTTCCGTCTCCGTTACTTTCACTTCTGTTGTCACTATAAGACTGAGACAGAGGAGAAGCCTGCGAAGCCCTCAGATACGCTTGAAGATACGCCAATGTAGGATTCTGAGCAAAGTCGGCCGAGTTTACGGATGAGGTGGTTATTTGGGAACTGGAGAAAGTTGAATCGTAACGAGAGCGGGAGTATAGAGAGGCGTTGTCGGGTGTATCTGTACCTGGGATTCCTGGGGTTCCAATTCCAGGGAACATGGGTGCATTGGGGTGGAGGTAGAATGGGTGTGGTTGTGGTTGCGGTTGTGGTTGGCGCTGTGGCTGGCGCTGTGGTTGGAGTTGGGGTTGGAGTTGGGGTTGGGGCTGGGATTGTGGCTGAGAGTGTGGTGGAGATTGGCCATGGGTCTGGGTCTGGGACTGGAATTGGGCTCGAGTCGGTGAGGTAATTGGTGAGGTACCTTGACTTTGACCTTGACCGTGACTTTGACCCCGACCTTGACTATTACTCCGACCATGCCCATACCCTTGTACATGCCCATGACTACGAGCAGCAGCGTTATCGTTGGAATAGGAAGGTGAAGAAGAAGTAGAAGTCGTCGTCAAAGTCGATTTTTGCGTTGGCTTTTGAGTTTGAATTGGGCTCTGTTTCTGCCTCTGCTGCTGGTGTTGCTCATATTTAGTAGGCAAAGCAGCAACCGGGCTTTGGCGTTGGGTTTGGGTTTGGGTTTGGCGTTGACCATAGTCAGAGGAACGAGGTCGGTCATGACGGTCGTGACGGTCACGGTCACGGTCCCGAGGAGATGACGTTGGTGCGGTACCGACACCGACAGGAGACTGTGATTGCGATTGCGACTTTGAATGAGACTGGGTCTGAAGCTTTTGAGGCTGCAGCGGCTCTTGTAGCGTTAGCGGTAACGTAGCGTGCGTAGACCTGGGCGTGAACAGACAAAAGTCGTCATCCGAATCTTCATCCTCGTCGTGGGGGGCCGAGTCTACTTGCGCCTGTGCCTGTGCCTGAGCTTGGGCCTGGCCTCTCAAATCCCTACCCCTATCCCTTTCCCTATCTCTACCCGTATCACTCCCACTCTTCTCGGAATCAAACAACGTCTCGTCTTCATCTTCATCTTCGTTGGGTAAAGGTATAGAAAACGGTAATCCAGGGACATTCTCAATCTCATCCTCCAACTCTTCCTGAAGGGGTAGTGATAGTTTGACGTTTTCCTGACTGGCATTGGCATTGTTCTTGCCAATATTGGCGGGGTTTGAAGACGACGTTTTGATCGTCTGAAGAGGTGGAGTATGCGTTTGGGCTTGGGCTTTTTGTGTAGCGATGGAAAGAGTTTTCGTCTTTGTTGAAGGACGAGGATGAGGATGAGGAAGATAAAGCTGATGATTGACGTGACCGTGGGCGCCGTAGATTTCGGGAGTGTGGGTCTGTGAGCGTGGGCGTGGAGGCTATATAGATGAAGAGAGAGAGAGAAAGGATAAGTACGTAGGCATACGTGACACAGAAAAAGAAAACGTACCAAACCCATAGACTTTGGACTACTTCGACTATCTCGCAAAGAGTTTTGACGTGTATCACCGGTACCGGTACCAGCACCAGTAACATCAATAAGCTGACCGTGACCCTTCGCCTGCAGCTGCATATGCATATCCAAATCAGCCCTCTCAATCTCCTTCATCAACTCATCCGTCATCTTCCATTTTCCTCTCGACTCTGGCCCCGACTCTGGCTCTGGCCCTTTCTCTTTCTCTAGCGTTCGGCCTGCGTCGGACTCGGCCTCTGACTCAGTCGCCGAATCCCCATTAAAGTTGGTCAAAAATTGGGGAGGAGGACCGTGAGGAATGGGACGTGGGTGTAATGGGCTGAGATTAACATTGAGGATGTTGGTGATGGAAGTGGGGTTGCCAGGACCGGGGGACATTGAGGGATGACGGTCTGTAACGGAGACAGAGACGTCGTGTTGGTGTGGGATAGGCTGAGGCGGAGTAGGTAGTAAGCGCTGTACTTGACGATGAGGGACGGTAATGTCGTTCATAGTATGATTCGGTGAGTTTGTGTTGGAATGGTGTTGCTGCTGCTGCTGCATAGGGATTGACTGGGTTTTAGTCGTCCTTGGTCTTTCTCTACTATCTCTATCTCTATCTCGGAAAGAGGACGGAGAAGGAGAGTTTTCTCGTTGAAGCGCGTGCATGGAGTCTGGATGGTAACAAGGGGTAATAAGTAAGAGGGCAAATGTGAAAGCTGTCAGTCATCTTTATGAAACTTTTCGGGGAAGAAAAGTACAAAAAGAACATCATTCTCTATATCGATAACCGAAGCGAAAGGGAAAAAGTACAAAAGACGACTCAGGCACTTACTTGTTGTCGCTATTGTTGTTGCTGTCTTTCGACTACGATACGGTGCTTGTACAGACTGAGACTGTACAGACATCTTGTTTTAGCTTAGCGTCGGTGGCGCTGGGGTAGGTGTGGACACTCTCTCTAGTCTCTCTAAGGAGGACGGGGAGGGGGGGACAGTGGGAGAGAAGAAACCGGTATGTATGGGGAAAAGCACTACGCATGGCTGCAACGTGTTGTTGTCTGTCGTCTATCATTGATGGCAGGAAATAAACAGCCGACAGTGTCTTTGGAGTATTCCTTCTGATTGCTGTGGTGCTCGTCGTCATCACTGCCGACGTCGAGGATGACCGTGGTTGCTGAGCAAGTCGCGTAGCCGACGCCGCATGTGTAACGCCGCCAAAGAGATATACAATTATAACAATACTATACAAAATTACAAACAAGTCCGCGTAGTACATAGTACAAGTGATGGTTCCAAGTGATAATATCCAAATACAAAAAAAAAGAAGCAGGCGAGCAGAGCAAAGGTGCCGCAAAAAGTACAACAACATGCTTATATGGAAGAAAGAAATACCTATGAAAATCAGGAATCATCTTCATCCTCGTCTTCGTCTCCATAATCCAACCCATCCAACCAATCCGGAGTCGACTCCCTCGAACTCTCTTTCCCTTTCCCCTTGCCAATACCCTCACCGACATCAAGTGCAAGTTGTGCAACACCCCCAAACCCAACTCTCTCCAACGCCGGAAACAAAGGGTTAAGATACTCCAACCAACGTTCTGCGAGAGCTTGTTCGCCTATGGTGAGGGAGTGCACGTTACCGTGTATGGCGCTGCGACGTCGACTCGACAATGATGATGATGGGGAGGAGGAGTAAAACGACCAAAGACCATTCGAAGACGACCCAGGGCCTAAACTGAGGACGGTTAGAGGATGAAAAGTCTGAGGCTCTACTGTAGGCGTAGGCTCCTCCCGACGCCGTTTCCCTTGTACTTTGCCTTTGCCTTTATCTTTCCTCCTACTCTTCTCAGCGTTACCATTACGATTACGATTCTCAGCCCCACTCCCAGACCCAGACCCAGACCCAGACTTACTCGGCTGCCTCAGCGCCTGCGCCTCCTCTTGAAAATCTTGAAACAGCCTATACAAAGGCGGTGGCTGAACGTGAGGACAATATGTCCCGTATCTAAAGGACTTGGACGTTCTTGGGCTTCCCGTTCCCGTCGCATTTCCACTGCCTGACGCGTTATTGTTACTGGTCCCGGATCCAGTCCCAGTCCCATCACCGTTACCGTTATTATCGCTATCAGTCCCACTGCGCATACCCGTCCGTGTCTCTGCCCCTGCAGAACTCTCACTCGACCTGTCCCTGTCCCTGTCCCTGTCCCTCTCACTCTCACTCCCAACCCAAACCGGCTCCCTCATCCCCCCTTCCCCTTCCAACATCCCCAACCTCTCCAACGACCCCAACCTCAACCCCATTTCCATTTCCAATTCATACAAAGCCCCTAAAGACCTCGACCCCTCCATTCCCAACTCAATCCCACACCCCAACACCCTCAACTCGGCTAGCCCTTCTCTAATCTTAAGTAGAGTTTCGTATCCGGCCATAGCCATGTTTGAGTTCCTGTACGAGTTTCTGTGACCGTAGCCGTAACCGTACCCAAATCGCCCCATACCCCTCATACCCCTATCCCTATACTCAGGCACCGGCAACCCCAACTCCTCCAATCTAGGCCAAAACGAAATCAACTTTACAATCTCCTCATGCGGAGAAGCCAAAGGCGGGAACCCAGACAATACCAACGAACGCAAGTTGGTCGAGAGTGAAGCGAGGGGGAAAAGAAGGGGAAGTATAGATGTGGGCGTTGGCTTTGACCTTGTCCCAGCTCCAATCTCATGACCTTCACCCCTACTAGACGAACGCACACCATCATGATGACGCACATGCATATCCGTCGCACTCAACCTCTCAACCCTCCCAGCCCACTTCTCCCCAATAACCTCAAAAACATCTCGCCAATCACGTAAATCGCCTAAAACTGCTAGGATTTTAATCTTTTTGAGATTAGGTGAAGAGAGAGATTCGAGGAAACGGTGGACGAGGGGGATGTAGGATTTGATGGTTAGGGAGAGGAGGGAGGGAAGGGGAAGGGGAAGGGGGTTGATGGTAGTGTCTTTGTTGTCTTCGGACCCGGGATTAATATTAATAAGGGACTCTCCGTCAGCCGAGGTATAAGATTGAAGAGAAAACGGCGCATAAGTTTGATTGATAGGAAGACAACTAAAGTCGATATCCAAATGCTTTAGTTGGGGTAGAGATCCGATTTGAGAAAGCGCATGCATATCGAGGGTGGAAGAGTTTGCGTTTGCATGTGCGTTGGAAGGCCACATGATAGTAAGTGACTCGAGGTTTGCGAGTCTAGAGAGTGAATATAGGGACGAAGAAGACGCGGGTCGGGGAAGAGTTAGGTGTTTGAGATGTGGACATGGAATTGGAATTGGGGCCGGCGAAGACGAAGAGGAAGAAGACAGAGAAGACAAAGTCGATGCACCTCCTCTTCCAGTAAGCACACGAACATACTCATCTATCAAATACGTCCTCCTATCTGGAGGATCATACTCATTAATAGAATGCACCTCGATACGCTCTACACCAGGGGCCATAAACATCAAAAGCTGCGCCGGAATAGGGGTTTGTTTGAATAAGAGTTGAAAGTCTGTAAGTCTGGTGAAGAGATTAGTTGTAGTACTAGACGTTTCCGGACGTCGAAGGAGAATTTGTTCGAATATAGATGGATCAATGGATGGTTCCGAGGATTGGAGTTGGAAAGTGATGTAGTCGAGTTTGTGTACTAGTTTGGCGTGTGTTGTGAAGGGGGCCCAATACGAGGGGGAGTCCGAGTCGGGATAGGTGTCATCAATTACCTATGTTACATACCATACAACTCAGGTGAGTGGTTATCCAACGTAAGAAACAGGTCAAGAATCACGCACGTATCTATCCCCGACCAATTTCACACAAGGCAATAGCCTTACTAAGGGTCCCGGACTCGACAGGTACCTCCACAATGACTTTACAGCGACTTCGTATATGAGCTTTGAAGATAAGAGCGCAGAGTATAGAGGCTTTCTGGCCGTGGAATCTGCTTCGACGTCGAGGAAAGTAAAGATATGCTCGAGGACGTCATAGGGTAATGCAGCGCACTGGTGTTGTTGCTGCGGCTGCGGCTGCTGTTGCATAGTAGTGGTAGCAGTAGTAGCCTAGTAGTGGAAGTAGTGAGAGTCCACGACAAAGCAGACCTAGGAGACCCGTGCTGCCTAGGAGAGATTATAAGCAAGAGAGTGCCATATGATTATTGACTGCAAAGGGGTATCATAGTATGACGCAAGTATCTCACCGAAATACGGATCCCCGGCCGAGGAGTTATTAAATACACCGGGTATGGTAGTAGGTCTGTCAGTGCCTCCTCCTGACTGGTGATTGGATTGCCATATGCATGAGAAGACGCTCATGTGGGACGTGGCATGCTGATGAAGTAGTAGAAGAGAAAGCGTGACTCGTGAGAGATAGGGAGGACGTGCGCACTTTATTATCCGGTACGGCGGTGCCGAAGTACTACTACTAAGTAGTCGGACGAGCAGCCTTTATGCAACCTTTGGTATAGGTAAAACTGGCATGACTATGCCATAAAGACTACCCAGTAGCGAGTCGGCCACGGCCTACGAAGATGTTGATGCTCGAAAACTGAGAACTGAGAGCCGAGTACCTAGTACGTAGAGATACATTGCTATATTTGGAACCTCCAGAGCTCCAGTCCAGGTACTAACTCTCATTGTGTAATTGATCGCCTCGTATGCTTCTAACATGACGACCTCAAGCAGTTGGGCTTTTTTCCAGACCGTCTTTCAACACCGTGCTAAGCGAGGAGTCCAGTGGTGGGCCTTTTCCGACATCAGTGGCACTGCTTCAAGAAGTGGGTCACTCTCCGTATTACCAAGACCTCCAGAGTGCTGATGAGATTTGACAGGACATATGCATATGGACATCGTCGACACTGACATGACCGCGTCGACGACGGACTCGGAATAATATTGGAATGATACGTATTCTTCACACTGGACGACCAGTGGTCCAGTATCCAGAATTGAGGCGGTAGAGGCAGGCATCCAGGACACCATAGGCGACCTCTAATCAGCTAAATATTAGCAAGCAGAATAAGGCGATACTTACGAGAAGAATACCAGCAGCACCACAAAGTTGTTCGAAAAATACTAGGAAGAACAAATCTTGTACGTCCGATTAAATTTGAACTAGGAGTTCCAGTTCCAAAATGGGAGACAAAGCTTAATTAAGAATAAGCGTTCTGTCAAAAGGTTTAATGTCGTTGACGAGAACCTATTGAGTCTTTGAGCCCTAGACAAAAGAGTGGTAGCCGGGGAGAAAGGACGTTATGTAGTCCAATTAAAATTTATAGATGTCAGTGTATACCGGGTTAGGAAGCCCAGATATATACTATTGTGAGATTAGCGCTTAAGGGTAAACATGGCAAGAAGGGGTTGTTCACAAGGAATAGACGAATAGTATACAAGAACTTGATGAAGACACCTGCAGGTCAAATTCCGGCTCCAACGCGAGGAAATGGTCTCAAAAGTCGACGGCAACCGGGTTGTGATAATAGTGAGTCGTGACAGATGCCGGCGGGGGTGTAATACAAGGCGGTTGTGCACTCCCGGGAATGAAACCTGTGGGTGATGTTCTGGATCCTGCACTTCATAAGACCTTGCAAGTTATTGAAAAGCTTCAGGTCGAAAAGAAAGGCACTCACAATGATCGAGACTACCTGTCTTTCAGTACTTTTATAGAGATGTAGGAGAGCAACGACAAGGAGAAGACTGAGGAGGAAGAGTTTAACTGAAGAAGACCCGGGGTAACAGGTCTAGACCGAGCACAGCCATTGCCAACACGGCTTGACAAAAGCTTTCCACCCACTTTCCACTATCTTTTTCCGTCCCCACCTTGGGCGGCAATGCATATTTGGAAAGATCTTTGGGGCAAACATAAACGACGAATTTATGCTCGGCGCTGGAGCTACTCCATCTGGCTGTTCGGCCTCAAATCGGTCCCATATGGAGTAGACCCGGGAGAGCAAAAATGGCATTGAAAAATCCGAAATTTAAGTTTGCACAGAGATCTTTGGAAATATGCAACGCCGCCCAAGGTGCCCAGTTTATCACGGATATTTGGTGGGTCCTTTCGCCTTGTTCGAAAGATATTGAATCTGCCTTTAGGATCGCCAGGATACTAATGAACCTTGGCAGAACGTATGGATACGATGGGCACCGAAATGACCGGCGCCTCGTCAATTGACGACGACACAATGACACGTATCCTTCGTACTGGGGGACCTGTATCCAGAATGGAAGCTATAGACATCCAGAATACCGTAGAAGATCTCGACTCAGCTATTAGCAAGCAGAAGAAGGACATGCAGAAGAATACCAGCGGCGCCAAGAGGAGGAGGAGGCGGTTCGAAAATACAAAGAAAAAATGGCCAAATTCAAAACGTCGCGAAAACGCTTTCATTCGGCTTTATCTCCCATTCGGATGCTCCTTCCCGAAATCCTCAGCCTCATTTTTATCACCTATTTCGAGCTTCACAACAATGGCAATCGTTTTGTCGACTCCTACACGCGACCCATTGGGAAATGTAAAACTTCTTGTGGGCTTACACGTCTTGCGCTGGTCTGTACCCAGTGGTACAAGGTTCTACTCGAGATCCCTTCCCTGTGGGGAACGATAACCATCGACATTGGAGCCGATAACAAGTCACTAAACCGCCTCACATCCGCTATCATGCTCCATTTAGCGCGTTCCAAGCAGGCTACAGTTCCAAACCCTAGACCGCTAGACAGACTCAACGATGGTTCTCCTCGCTGCTCCCTCTCACTCCAACAAGCTTCACATGATTACATTTCGTTCCATTCGCCGACGCTCTGACATACTCCAATAGCGTCGAGTGGGTGATCCTGCAGGAAGCTAGGTCCCACGTAACCCATGTATATTCTGTCTGGTCTATGCTCTATGTCTGTCATGCTGATGTACGGTTATGTTCACATGTATTGTAATACCTAGGTGGATTCATGTTCTCCAGCAATGTTTTAGAAAGCAAATTACATATATTTCAAGTTGTACTACGTTTACGTGTCATTCTCAACTTCCACCGGTACAACATCCAGGTGATATATGAGCACTGCATACGAGGGATACAGGTAAGTCATTCCGTACAAATACACCGTTTTGAGACCTGTTTGAGACGATGAGTCGGACTACGATCCCGAAAATTACAGCACTCGCCTTCAATCAAAATCTTTGCGCTCCAGAGAACGTCCAGCGAGTATTCTACCCATATGGGTGAATGCATATCCACTTCCTTTCCTACGAAAGCCGTACAATGTCTTCAGGTCTGACAACGGACTGGCCTTAAATGGACACAACAAACGCATTTTTTCACTTCGGTGGTCAGGCTTGACGAAACCATCACTTTCATAATACTGGATAGCTCGATCCTCCATTGACTCGCTTTGTTCGTCGGGCAGGTGAAGTCCCAGGAACAAGCAAAGCAGCTTGTAAGTCTCCCAATCCTTCAAGTAAAGCTGGCCAGCGAACAGATTCAACTGAAGCATCATTAACGGGTTTGGAGGAGTCCATGTCAAAGGGAGCGGGGGAGCTGCAAGAAATCGGAGATCTTCAAACGATAGTTGGTTTTGGGTGAGTTTCGGAGCGTAAACGTGGAGATGTAAACCAACTGTGTTCTTTTCGATGGCAGAACGAAGCTCGTTCGCTTCAAAGGGGCTGATGACCACCAGGATTGGAGTACGGTTGGCAAAATATCCTCCAGATATGATCCAAGTCACTGGCCGCATATCCTCGCCAATCGAGGGTAAGTCCTTCACAGTCCTTGCAAAGTCAATCGTACACACGAGGCCTTTGCACCACTGTTCACGAAGACGAAGTCCAGGTATCGGAAGCACCGAGAAAAGAGGGAAAACTGAGGTAGCATCGCGCGGGGGAACCTGCATGCCTGGGGACAAAACATATCGTTTAGGGATGATCCCTGTCTGGATGAAGCTTTCGATAGATACTTGGTGATCAGCAGGTTCTCTGGGCGAGGGTTTTTCGACATGCTGCTCCTTCTCGATCTCGACACTGACTTCACGTTCTTGCTCCTCGTCTACACTGATACTCATCGTGTTTTGAGAGATATCCCAGCCCAACAATCTACATCGTTCGCGCAATTCCAGGAACTCGTCCTGCTGAAGGTCATCTACGATTTCCTGGTTTTCCTTTCGGTTAGTTCCATACATCTGCTGCAGAGTGCGCGCTTCAGGTTGCTTCCAGACTGAAAGATCACCCACGCGGCCAGATACGCTGAAGTGATCCCAAGCCGCCTTCCTTTTCATATAATCAACCCCTTGTCCTAACCAGTGAGGAATGTAACGCTCTACGTCTGCGACCGTTTCGGTGTATGTCCATGTCAAAACATGAAAAGAAGTAACGCTAGCATTGTCGTCTAGATCAGCGATTCGTCGAATCTTCTGATCAACCTCATACGATGCTAGAAACATGACGGATTGTCCTTTGCCAAGTTGCCGCATTCGCATACAACCTAGAAAAGAAAATTCTTCAGTTATATTCCACATTAGTTCTGGCGCTGATTCTTACCTTGCGTTAGACGATCTTTGGTCACTTTGGCACCCAAAGTTACTGCTGCTCGATAACTTCGTGGAAGTTTCAAGTCGGTGCCGCGAGTATGTGCATCGTCCAAGTATACAACACAACGCCCGAGCTGATTTCGGTACTGAGAAGAAAAGAGTCTCTCAGTACTACCTTGACGATCCATCACCATCATACAGTCATATTCGTCGAAAAATACAGCCGCCTCCGCCGACTTGTTTAATTCTAACCAAAGCTGAGCTACTCCTTCGTTCCCAAGGTCTAGGATTTGTGCTCCAACATCCAGTAGCACTCTGATCTCAGGAGACTGTCTGACAACAAGCCGAAGGAACTCAGATGCTGTAAGTCGTTCACCCGAGATACCTTGGACACATTGATAGACATTATTCTCCTGCTGCAACAGGTATTCAATTACTTGGGCAGTCGTACTCTCTTGATCAAGAGGATCACACTGTGTAATGGTAGCTGGAAGGAGATGGTGGGTATCTTTGGTACCACTGAAACCTGTCACGAAATTCTGCTCGATCTCGGTGAGATCCCAGCCAGACGTCATCAGTTTCTCTGGGAAATCCAAAGCGTATTTTGGGAAGACGACTTGGGACAAGTAGAAGTCGATAACGAAACGATTGTGGGAGAAATGGGGAACGAGTATTTGGGAGAATTGAGTAGAATCCCTGAGATTAATGGCTGTCACTGATTGAGGAACTTCTTGCACTCCTCGAATCCATCTTTCATACTCTATGGTAGGATTGTCAGATTTTAGCAGAAATTCAAGGCTGGTTTCCACTTGTGAAGACGTCAGCCCCCTGTAGTAGTATGCCAGACATGTCAAACAGATCACGACGTCGGGATGGCTGAAGTCTGATCTCAACGAAGGAACATCTTTAGCGCGGTACGGGACGGCTAGCAATGTTCTCCTCTCGTCAAGGCCGTAGTCGACCCTCCAGCGACGCATCTGAAGACAATATGCCAGGATGCCATGGGCGACCAGGCCTCTAAGCAGTAGCAAACCATTCCAAAGCGTAGTTCCACCGCAATAAGCGCTCAAGAGAGCGACCTGCGAATCATTCACGTCCTTCTCCGTTATGAATGACCGAGCGACTTCTTTGATGTATAATGGTAACCGTTCAAAGGGATAACTTGAAATCCTCCCATTCAAGACATCTGATACGACGCTATCAAGCAGAACCAGAAGTGCTTCGATCTGCGTAATGGAAATCACTGGGAACACAGGACCGCCAGCATTTCCATGATATTGTAGTCGAACACCCTTTGGAAACGCATTCATGACAACGAGTATATGGCTTAGAAGAAGCGAAAATAAGTCCTGAATTGTTGTCCATCGATTAGGGTGCTCCTCCAGATGCTTTTGCTTCCCAATGGTGTAAACCAATTGGTAACGATTGTGAAGAATCTCGTCGCTCTCATCAAGTATGTCTCGGGAATGACTCGAGAGCCAGCGATACGAGTCTGTCAGCTGTCTCGTTAGGCCAGAACCATGCAAGATCCGATCAATCCCCATCAATCTGTACGATAGAATGTGCTCCGGTTGAGCAATCAGGACACCCCTCGTCTCCATGCACTCGCGAAACAGTGACTGTATCTTGTCCAATGTAGAAGAGGTGACTTTGAGATCACGAGAAAATGGGAGATAGAAAATTCGACGGTTAGGAAGGCCCGATATTCGGTCAACCAAAAGCTGAAACATCTGAGCTGAAAGCGCCTTCAGTACCACGATCCGCACGAGATTCTGGCCGTTTGGCAACGAAGACGCAATCATTGGAACTATGACCGAGGATTTCCCTTCCCCCATATTCAGCTGTAGGACAGAATTTGCCTTATTGGACGGGTTTATCATCTCTTTCGCGAACGAAACCTGGATATCTCTTGCGAGAAAATCTCCTGTAATCTGCAAAAATGGAGCCCGATCAGGTTTTATTCTTAGTAGGACCCAACGTTTGCATACCTGAACCAGTAACCAGTCTAAATCATCTAACCCTGCAGTGCAATCATTCTCCATCTCTTTGAGAAGTCGATCAAAATCGCCATGACAAACAAGGTGGAACAACCTCCGTGACTTTTGATACTCGACCATGGTTTTAGCAAACGAATGCAGTGTTTCTTTCCACTGCCCATCGATCAAACGCGACCTCTGATCAAAGGATAGCAGTCGTAGCGTGGAGAGTGGTGTGAGGGTTGGCCAAAGACCAGAATTTGACAAGATCCGGTCTTGCGCTGTTCTTGGTGATCCCAACGCAGCATAGATCTCTTCCCAGACACTTTGACATGTAGACCAGCATTTTCGATGGTGTTCCTCAAGGGAAAGGCGCAACTCATCCTGATCGGCAAGTATGTGTGCATGTTGAGATGCCTGGCGGGATAGTAAAGCCTGAGAACTCTGCGCCAATTCCGTTCCGAATAGCTGCTGGATGCGGTGCGAGCTCTTCGTCAATTTCCGAGTCAAAGATTGAATATCCCTCGATAGTGAGACCTCTGCTTGACGCGATGGACGTAGCAATGACTGTAGACTCGTGAAATGGAGGTGAATATGCGGCGGTGGCCTAAGCAAGAGCTGTTCTGACACACCAGAACCGAGCGGTAAGTCACCACGGAATGTAGGTTGCACAGGCTTGAAAAGGTATCCATGGGGAAAGGCATTACCGATAGACGTGCCACTGGTAGAGAGTCGAGGTAACATCGTTTGGACAGCCTGTATATGAAGAAATAGACCATGATTTCGTGTACAGTTATTAAAAAGGTCTTGAATATCCTTCAAGAAATTGCTCGGGAATAGTTTAACGGTTCCAAGCTGTGGAGCTCGTGCAGATCCAGGCCACTGTGACAGAAGAGCATTTGCTATCTGGGGAATGGCTTCGCGGCAATCATTTTGACGACGAATCAAGGCCTTTTTCTTCTCATCGGCCCGTTTACTATCTCGACAGACAATGCCCTCGAGGATTTGAGCAAGTCTGGCGGTGGTAGGTTTAGCACCATCGATTAGATTATAGGTGCCAGTCGTAGATGGAGGCGGAGATGACAAAAAGTCATTGGGGTTGTGTAGGATGTAGAAGAGCGCGGAGATTAAATCCAGACCTCCCGGGTTGGCATATGCATGTGCAGGCAAGCAAAAGCAAACCTGATAAATTTTCTGTACTGTGGGAATGGAAGTATCTCGACAGCTGTCATACAGTGAAAGCCAACGGGAAAGAAGGAAGTCACTGTTCAGCGAATCAGAAGTATACGAAAGGCAGGTGCGTTGCACAATCGCCTTTTCTGAGCCATACATTTTGGAGCATTTGGATAAGACGCTCCAAAGAGAAAGTGTAGGGAAGGAGGTGACTGGTTGGAACCCTAAGGAAGCTACTCGGTAAACCACTGGTTCATTACTCAGGTCCTCATCACGGGAGTGATATTTGGCATCTCGAAGAGTGCTGCTTCTCCTCGCTTCCAAATCAACGCTCACATAGAACCGGGAATTCCTATGGTGATCACGAGTCATTAGTTTTATCATGGTAGTCCCAGATTTTGACTCGGAAAGGAACGAGGGCGGTTCGTGGTCTACCTGCAGCTCCTGGAACCGTCGGCAGTAGTCTACGATAGCTTCGACTTCTAGACGAAACTGAGGATGTTGGGCGAGATATGGTAGAGCGGACCAGTGGACAGTCTGCATGACTTCTAGATGGACTGGGTAGAAAAATCTGCGAGGTGTGAGGGACATGATTTGATTAATGAGAGAGAAGTCGACTTCTTGAAGGCTCTGAAAGGAAAAGGATCGCGAAGACCTCAAAAGAGACAATGATTCTTCTGTCCCGGTTCTCCGAGTCAAAGGATCCGGAAGGCAATGACTAGTGAGCGCATGGAGATATGCACGATGAAAATGGCTTCCAAGGCTTCCATCCCCTTCTAGAAATCCGAGATCTGTTCGGATATGATATTCGTAAAAACGAATTTGGCGCAAAGAAGTTGGGACTTGTATCGAGACAGAGGCGATGTCGCCGTTTCGAACAAAGACGATGGCACCTGAAGGGATGAGAAGTCTGCGTGGTTGGTTTGGAATGGATGGTTTCATGACAAGATAATTGACGAGGCCAAAGAACGTTCCAATGGTCTGATCTGTGTCCACGTAAAAGCCTGGGTAGTTTACACTTTCCAGGATCCCAGTTCGACTGACAAAAAATCCGAGTCTGAATCTAGGTAAACTGATGGAAAGATGCCACTTCCCACTTGTGATCGTACAGGTAACTATGGTTTGGTGACTCTGTTCCAGCTTCGAAAATTGTCCTGCTATCATGCGGAAAGCTGTGCAATGAACATCGACGAGTTTGTTCGACTGTCTGTCACTCATCAACGGACCGTCTGTATTCATGGTCAACACCCATTCCCAGGAAGACGGTTCCCAAAGTGATCGAAGGGGTCTGAATTCAATCCGCCTCTGCTTTAAATCAAGCCAGTGCACGTAGTCTTGAACCAATTCCGTAGGAAAATCATCCACTAGGACGTAGTTCGGAATAAGTTCAAGGCTCTCAGACCGTTCAGAGTGTACTGCACGGATAACCAGTTCTTGTTTTCGCAACAAAAAATGAATCTGTAAAAGAGGTCTATCTGTCTAGGGTTTTGCGAACGTAGAAGGGAATTACTAGCCTGATATCCTGAGATAGCCTTTGCCGTCATAAATTCGAAGCCTGGCATACCCGAAGGGACGACTTCCAACACGCGCTTTATTGAAGAGGTTAGAAAGACACCGAAAGCTTGTAAATTTAACGAGTTGCACTCACAGATCCAAAAATTCTCTTGAAAGTCCTGTGACCAGTCATTTCACTGGGCAGTCGACTCCAGTTTTTGCCATCAATTAACAATCTCCCAGTCAAGACATCAACGTGTACCATGTGTGTCTGCGAGTCTTCCGTTGATTCAGTAGATGAGACAGCCCATCTTTCATGCGGCGACTTCATGAAGAACCAACTACCCTGACCAGGACGATATGTAGGCCAGACGGATGACACTGCTTGGTCAATTCCAAGCCTGTTATTATGGATAAGGGTAGAGAGGCGACACTCCACGCCATGAGCCAGTCGAATATCGCGTTGGAGGAGTCGTTTCATATGTTCTGGGTACCCTAAGGACGAAGGTGGAGTGTTGTTGAAGTTCTGAATAGAACATTCGACGAAGACGGCGAGATCATCGGGTGTCGATAACAATCTTATGAGATGTCTCTGGTCGACATCGTAGGTACTACGACAGGTAAGGGCCATTTCGCATACCTTGGTCAATCGTTCGTCGGTCGTAAGTTGTCGGATGTTCTGGGCCTGGCGATCATTCGTGCCTTCATCGCTTTCGAAATGCTCCTCACTCAACAATGACTTCATCCAGTCATAAGCGACCTTCCTAGCAGCTCGAAGAAGACAACAAGCCTGATCCATCACGTCCAGACTCTCGGTTGCAGCCAGAACGCGAGCACATAACACTGTGATTGAGCGTACAGCAGCAGCCTCCATCCAGCTGGACTTCACTTCATTGAGGAGCGTGTCCAACTCGGTGAGCAGTTTCCGAGAAAATGGCGGCGAATTGAGATCTATGTGCCATTCTAGCACACCATGAAGAGAGATACTACCAACCTGCCATGCGGTTCGGGTTAACAGCAGATAGACTTCCTCCTTATGAAAGGAAAGGGTTCTAGTACGAATCTCCCGACAGATGTTGAGCCATTGAATATATCTCCCACTGCGCATGGTTCCGAAGGCGACGAACTCATGTAGTCCGACACTATTGTCGCAGAGATATTGCTTGGCAATGACGGAGTTTGGGGTCGACTCTGTTGAGTCAATGGATTTTTGTAAAGGAGCATATGGATTTGTAGAAGGGAGCTGGGTATTGCATAGTGTGAGGTTTTGGAATGGATTGGCAGCCCATACGTCCTTCTTGTTGTCATATAATCGGTATGTCAAGCCATTATCCACAAGTACCGTGGTCTCTGTGTGAGCTTGGGACAACTTGATTCGACTATAGTGCGTCTTCAAGAACGACTTTGTCGTCGAAGCCAAACCAATACGACGATTACGAGTGGCTAGCGAAATGCGATTCAAGCCGATCGCCAGTGCTGCATATGACTGCAGAGTAATCGGAGGTTCTGCACGACGCTCACCACCGGGAAGACATACATCTTGGAAGGGCGTATGTCGCATCTCTCCAGAAGGCAAAGGCAACTGGGATTTGCAACTCGAATACCGCGAGTTTAGCAGCATGAGCATCACGAGGCAAAGGCCATTCATGTATGTCAATCTTCATGCGCTTGGCCTCCTTCTGTAGGCTGCATTTAGAGCATTTGCAGTTCTTCTTCTTTCCGTTGTCCTTCCGAGTGCAGGACATCTGCTCAGCTCGATGTTTCTTGTCCAGATACTGTGCTCGTTTTGTTTGATACTCCGCTCGTCGTTGAGCCCTGACCTGACCAGCCTTCTGCTCAATTGCGGTCTTCACAGCCTGAAGTTCCAATGATTGATCATAAAACCGTATTGGGAAACTGCCTCCATCAGGACGATCAGTGAAGACACTTCCGCGAGTAGCACGATGATGTCGAGAAGTGATATGACGGTGAACCCGAACCAGACGATTGATATCCGAAGATTTGTGCAGGAGTAGCGAGTGGAGCAATCCAAGAGGAATATCCGGCGAATATTCTGCTAGCAGGGGATGGTTGTGAACTGCGATGGAGTCTAAAGCGACCCAGAGCTCGAATAGAGTAAGGAACATGATCGAATTATCTTCGGGGGAACGATAATAAGCTCGGGCAGCCTCCATATAAGACGTGAAGATATCAAAGAGAATGGAAGACGCAGGCGAATCAGAGATGTTCCGAGCGACCCACTCATCAAGCGAGGTCTGAATAGACATCTCAATATCAGCCAGGGCAATAGCCTTTTCCGTCGAGGAAAAAGCAGTCTTCATTCTCTCCTTGGTACACTGCTTGAAGTCCTTCACGTTCTGCAGTAAACGAGGATGGGTATCGGGTATAAAGACGGAACTCGTTGTTGGGGGAAGGGGATTGTCCAAAACTCGAGATATATACTTCCGAGAATTAGGAAGCGACAAATACAAACTGCTCTCCGTCCATTCACGAAGAGCAGCCGGATCCCAGGGTGGGGAACGAGCTTGTTTTCTCTGTACCTCTGTCCACCGTTTCTGTAGTAGAGTTTGCACCCGCACCGTAACCTGCTCCACCCTGGCCAAAAGGCCATCTGGGATGGCATCTCCTAGTTTTGAGACTCTACCAGCCACCTTGATACGCATCGAGTGCAGCAAATCGCTCCCCAGACCCGCCTGAACCCCTTCCTCGAGGATATCACATAACAAATGGAGCATGAACAATTTGTAGTGGGGTGAGCCAACGAGACGCGTCTGCATAGCAACCCGAATGACGAGCCAAGCCATAGAACGACGCCAAGGAAGTCTAGCATCCTTCCAGAGGACGTCGTCGTTAATGCGCTTGCTAATACGGACAACATCGGCAGGTGTGCCTATTCCGCGCAATATACCGGTAAGGAGGGCAGTAATGTACCGAGGATGAGCCGAATCCCGTTCTTCAATGACGGTGGACTCGGCTTTCTTAGTCGCAGCCATGGAATCTAGACCGTCCGTGTTCATTTGAATGAGAAAGGATGAAAGTTCGTGAATGAAGTGAGGATTTTCGAAATGATGGACAGGAACGGATATGGCAGGGCCAGGATACGAGCAGACTAGCTTCCCCTGAGCGGCCATAACGACTTTGGTGGGCGGAGATACCTCAAATGATTCGAAAACGACGTGGTCGCCAGATCTTGTGAAGACGACCCCAGCGTTCTGAGCTCTGATGAGAAAGGCAAGAATAGCTGGGAAAGAAGCGCCCTATTGAGTATGTGTGACGCAGAAGAGTCACATGTCCTCACCTCCTTCGCTGATCGATGTAAATGCACTCTCCATCACACCCACCGCCATCTCCTCCGACGCCTGGGACTCAGAGAGATGCTCCAGCATACACAAAAGTGAAGCCCAATGTCCCCTTTCCTGCTCTCCATCAACAAAGTCGAGATACGTTACCGCAGACTTGTACACGGTAGAGCAAAGAGCCTCTTCCCTGGCCGCGGTATAATCATCTTTCTGGGGCAATTTAGGAGGCATGAAGACATGATGAACGATATAATGCAATGTCGACGAGTCAGACATGGTGGTAGAAAGGAAGGAACCACGAGGACACGTTGCGAGAGGCAACTTGTAGGTCCAATTTGAATTGGGAGTTCCAAAATGGGAGACAAAGGATGAGCGTAAGGTTTGATATCGGTCACGAGAAGCTTTTGAGCCCTAGACGGAAGAGTAGCCGGTGAGGGAGGACATTAGTCCATTTATAGACATCAATGTATACCGGATTAGAAAGCTCAGATGTATAGGCGTAGAACAATGGGGTACTTCATTAGTGCAAAGTTACGCCCTAAACGTCTTACAGTGGAGCCTTGTCCATGAATAGAACAAGAAAGCCTGGTTATAGTGAAGTCAGCTCGGGAGAAGAGAAGCAATCGTCAATGACCACACCTACACATTGTGCAGTGCAGTGTACCCCCACAGTCCAAGCAGCACGGAACTAGAACAAGAAAGCCTGGTTATATTGAAGTCAGCTCGGGAGAAGAGAAGCAGTCGTCAATGACCACACCTATACATTGTGCAGTGCAGTTCTAATTGAGAGATTAGCGCTTGAGGGCGAACGTACAAGAAGGGATGCTCACAAGGATATAGTAGACATGAAGACGCCTGCAGGTCCAGTTCCGGTTCCAATGCGAGGAAATGGCTTCAAAAGTCGCTGTCCTTCTACCCACCATCTCTTCTCTTCATTTTTTAAAAAAAAAGAACATTTCCTATTGGAGCGAGAATCCACTTTTCATGGGCCTACGAGAAAAGTCTAAGAGGAAACAGTCTTAAACGGGTCACTAAGCCTTTACACACCTTTTCTCAAGGGAGATGTCCAGCATAGCGTGTTGCTACTCAATGAGTCTTGGCGGCATAAGTCATCGGGACTCATGAAGCGGAGAGTATAGGAAGGATGAACGACAGACGAACGATGACGCGACACAACTTGAGGTAGGTTGGCGAAAACAATTTCACCGTCTTTATACCAGTTTGGGACGAGGAATGGTACCTGGCAAGAGATATAACCTCAAATTACTTTCAGGGAACAACGAAAGCGAGCAGACTCACCAGGGAAGGACTCGTGATTACAACTTCTCAAGAATAAACCCCAGTAGTTGAAGTCCAGCGTTGACCAATCTTTGAAAATTGATGACGGCGACCGTGTTGTGGTAATAGTGACGGAACCTGACGGGTATACAAGGCGATTGTGCACCACCGGGAATGAAACCTACACAAAACCTACACTGGGTGTTCTGGATCTTTCGCTTCATAAGACCAAGTGGTTGAAAAGTCAGGTCGAAAGAATTACTCACATGTACAACGACTGGGACTAGCTGTCTCCCAGCATTGTTATAGCGATATAGGAGAGCAACGACAAGGAGAAGCCTGAGGAAGAGTTTAACTGAAGAATTGAAGAAGACGGGGTAAAAGGTCTAGACCAAGCACAGCCACGGAAAACTTTTTCACTATCCTTTCCAAATCCTTTCCATAATCCTCCGCGCAGTTTATCACGGACATTTGGTGGGTACTTTCGCCTTGTTCGAAAGCTATTGGATATGTCTTTATAATCTCCAGGATACTTATGAACCTTGGCAGAACGTATGGATACGGTGGGCACCGAAACGACTGCGTCAATTGACGACACAATGACACGTATCCTTCGTACTGGGCGACCTGTATCCAAAATGGAAGCTATAGACATCCAGAACACCGTAGACGACCTCGACTTAGCTATTAGCAGGCAGAAGAAGGACATGCAGGAAGTATACCAGCGGCACCACGAGGAGGAGGATGAGGATGAGGAGGCTCTTCGAAAATACGAAGAAAAAATGGCCAACTTCAAAACGTCGCTTGAAGCTCTCCAAACCAAACGAAAACGCTTTCATTCTGCTTTGTCCCCCATCCGAATGCTTCATCCCGAAATCCTCAGCCTCATTTTTATCACCTACTTCGAACTCTACACCAGCGGCAATTGTTTTGTCGAGTTCGACACTTCACCTATTGGCAAATGTAAAACTTCTTGTGGGCTTACACGCCTTGCACTAGTCTGTGCCCATTGGTACGAGGTTCTACTCGAGACCCCTCGCCTGTGGGGAACAATGACCATCGACATTGGCGCCGGTAACAAGTCACTGGACGACCTCACGCCCGCTATCATGCTCCATTTGGCCCGTTCCAAACAAGCACCCCTTCACGTTGACTTTCATTTTGGGGGGAGAGGATTTTCCGCCCGTTTTTGTCACCCTCCTGATTTGAACAGCGCAGATGGCTTTCTACAGATATTTGCGGCAGAGCAGTCTCGATGGCGTCACCTCAGGATAGATGCCAGGATTTTCTCTTGTCCCGAGTCTGAGGAGCAATTTGACCCTGAAGATCGCTATTTTGCGCCTGAAGTCAATCCAGACTCAGAAGATGGTGACGCGCTTGCACGACTGGTCACGAAGAGGATGATGCTAAACTTGTTTAACAAACCGGACATTGGCGGGTTCACTTTTCCCCTTCTGGAAAGCCTTGAGGTTGATGGAGGACAACAAGGGAGCCCGGGAGACCTCGACTTCATCCAACATTGTCCTGTTCTTAAACATCTTTCTCTATCCCGATACCCTCCTATCTTCCTATTAAGCCTCCAGAACTGGAATCAGATTACTCGTCTCGAGTTAAAGGCACTTGATGTGGACGATATGCTTGAAGCTATTCTCCTGTGCCCAAATGTTGTCAGTGTCAGTGTGGAGATTTCCTTCAAGTACGTTCGACTTTTTGATTTATATGATGACAAAGACGATCCCAAAACTCCACCAATCCACGTCGTCTCGTCTTCTATACGCGACTTGGCGATTAGGCCGTTTTCTTCGAAGGAAGCGGAGCAATCGCTAACTTGGGAACGTTTGGACAAGCTTTTGCAGCTATTGACTTGTCCCTCGCTACACTCGTTCGAGTTGGCAATGACTGGATTCATCCGAGACGATTCCGGCACGATTGGACCCCAACGCATGAAGAAGCTAATGTCCTCTTGGCCAGGAGATACCCTACTCGATTTTATCACCCGAGCTCGCACCGCTGTCGCCGATAATTCCTCTC
Source organism: Tetrapyrgos nigripes (assembly GCA_013368315.1). NCBI lineage: Eukaryota > Fungi > Basidiomycota > Agaricomycetes > Agaricales > Campanellaceae > Tetrapyrgos > Tetrapyrgos nigripes. Next base: position 221,886 of record JAACJM010000122.1, read on the forward strand.
CCGATGCCGAGTCCCATTCCCTTCGTGTCCTCAAACTGAAGGACCTCCCTCTGACGCCAGAAAACCTCCTTTCCATCCTCGAAACAATACCATCTTTGCTTGATCTGACCATTCACGAGATGAAACAGCTTAGAAGCGGTCAGTTTGGCCCTGGTTTGGATCATCATATCCCGAACAACACTCTCGTCGATTCGTTTTTCGAGGCCATGATTATTGATGGGAAAAGACCGGTTATTCTCCCTCTTCTACAAAGAATTGAGTTGAAGCTACATATTTCCTCGCATGAGAAGGATATCGAGAGATTGATACGCTCCCGGTGGGAAGTTGCTCATGACTCCAATCGTTCCGAATCCCACTGTGTCAATCCGTTGCAGTGCGCTGTCATCGAGCTCATAGGCGACTCGGACAATCAGCCCAGGGATTGGTTTGCAGAATCCGAGTCCGAGTCTGGATCTGGTTTGTACGGTATCAGGGATGCAGGGATGTTGATCAAGGTTGCATGGGAGACTCCGGGAGAGAGGGAACAGGGGGAGAAGGGTAGGGTCGTCATTCCTCTGAAAGACACCCCCGGGTCTGAGGGTGATCAGAAGCCTCAGGGCTTGTATGATGACGATTTGGATGTGGATGTGGATGAATACTTTACTAGCCGTACTGTGGGAAAGGCGAGGGGGGTAGGGTCATTCCTCTGAAAGACGTTGATGACTCTGAAGAATCTGACGATTCGGGAGACAAAGTGACTAGTGGTGATGACTCGGACTATTGAAAGGATAGTATACCAATACGTTTGTGCATTGTGCTTAACATCCTGTTTGCCTTGGGTTGCGGTTACCGTCCGTCTTATCAAGGCGATAGTGCTGTATGGACATAGTATGTAGGTTTCACTAAATCAAGTACCTCTTGCGTCTGTCTACATATGAATTTAATGTCAGTTAAATTTTGCAGGCAGTGATGGGTAAGTACACGTATACTTAACCATTCAGCCAATTGATACCCTTCACGATGAGGAGACCTCGTGGGGCCTGCTTCCAACTGGCTCAACGCGTCAGTGATGACAGTACCGCTACAGTGCTACGTACCGATGAGGGCCCCGGAACGGCATCTGACATAATGTCCAGCTTTTGATTGGTCGAGCAAGCAGGTCCGTCAGATGTGATGTCATCCCTGTCGTTGCCTCGAATAGGCCTAGGCCAAAAAACCTCAGCTTAAAACCCCGTCCTTCCATAGTTAAAGCGATGCTTCGAGCAGCTTCCGTGTCAAACGCCTTTCGTACTATAAGAACTATCACTACCATCAAATTCACTCCCTCCTCCTTCAGAAACACCTCCCGACCGATACGAAATTCAACTTACGCAAGAACAATGGCGACGTTGACTGCGAAGATTAAGGAGGATCATCAAGAGGTGAGTGAAGCGATGCCTTTGCTTCTACTTTCTTAGTTCCCTGACGGCTTCATATGCAAAGATGTACGAATACTACGACAACTACGTCAAAGCGTCCGGAGACAGAGATACTCAGACTCGTTGGGCCAATCAACTATTCTGGGAAGTTGCGAGGCATGCGGTAGGAGAAGAGATCGTCGTGTACCCGTTGATGGAGCAGCATTTGGGGCAGAAGGGAATAGAGTTGGCGGATCAGGATAGGAAGGAACATCAGGTATGTGGTCGGCATCGTTTCCCGTCGAAGGCCTAGGATAGTTTCTCACTCTAGTCTTCTATGCTTTCGTCCCCAGTACGTCAAAGAGAAACTCCACGCTTTGGAAGGCATGGCCGCTGGTACACCTGAATTCGACTCTACCCTCAAAGCGGTGATGGACCATCTTCACAAACACAACGACAGCGAGGAGCGAGAGGATCTACCTCGTCTCGAACCTGCACTTGGAACGGAAGGAAGTAAAGCTGCTGGACAGAGTTTTAGTAGGACGAAGATGTTTGTTCCGACTCAGTAAGTTTTCACTCGTCTTTCTTTCTTTGTATATGGCGTACGCTGACACAGTCGTACAGTGCACACCCATCTTTCCCGAACAAACCTCCTTACGAGACGCTTGCTGGATTCATGGCACTGCCCGCTGATAGGCTGAAGGATTTGTTCTTGAAGTTCCCGACTGAGGAGATGAAGCATCAGTCTTAGGACCGCCGTTGAGTAACGAAGGAGTCAGGATTGTAGCAGTATGTATGTAATTCATAGTGTACATTGATTGTCAGGACTGTTTTGTATCTTGCTTGAAGTCCTATTTGAGATTGTGACAGTATATGACAGCATAGCTTGTAGCTATCCTGCATGCTGCATCGCGTTGGAAGCCTCTTCTCATCACTACTATTCTGTAGACTGATAGTAGCCTTGCGGTATTACTGAACCCGACACACTCGTCCAGATCCCTTTGCTCCCTCCAGGTTTAAATTCGATACACATAAGAGTCAAGGCCTTAGAAAATGAGTACGTGTACGCAAAGACGCGGATAGGGGCATTGGGTACCTTCGACTAAAGGAGTTCTAAGTCACTGTTCAAGATATATACATACAACTGCCCTTAGTAGTGGTATTCCTCAACATCTCTCGTGTCTAACTACATGAAATAAAATAAAACAAAACAAACAGCGACTACCCTAGATAGCTACTGAGCGTGCTTCTTCATCTCCTCTGTCGGGAATTTCATAAATATAACTTGTCAATGGGCAGCGCCAAGAAACCTGCCAGGGTCTCGTAAGGGTGGTTTACTCGGTGTGGATGGATGTGTAATTTATAGTAGTAATCGCGAAAATCAAGGAGAATTAGCACTCATAGTTCTTAGTCACCGTAAAAACTGAAATTGAAGTCGATACTCGCTCAGTCGCGGCAAACATCTTCGTCCTACTAAACTCTATCCAGAGGCTCTGAGTCTGCCCCTTTCTACAATCGCAGGCTCAAGGAGAGGCAGATCCTTTCGTTCCTCGCTATCATTATGTTCATGAAGATGATCCATCACGATTTTGAGGGTCGAGTCGTACTTGGGTGTGCTGGCAGTCATTCGTTCGAGTTTGTAGACTTGTTCTTTGACGAACTGGGAGATAATAATAATGTGATGGCTTATCAGTCAAAAGGTTTGAAGAGGATTCTATAAGACTAATACTACGTACCTGATGATCCCTCCTGACCCCAGTTCAGTATCAAGATGAGAACGAATGATCTGATAGTGGTGTAGCCCGTTCGTATCCTTGAGATCGACAACTCGCCTATAGAGCCACCGATTAGAACGACTCGGACCAGAACAGCGAAAGGAAAAGGAAAAGGGAGAAAAGAAAAGAAAAGAAAGCTGGAGCTCAAGTCTCCGTCATGAAAGCATGAGACGAACGACACGTCGCAACCTCTGACGAGGATGGTCGATGATGGCCAGATGATAGCAATAGTCTCAGAGGAAGGATGTGAGGGCCACGAGAATAAAAAGGCGAAAAAAGACACCAGACTCACTTATATAGTAGCCAACGAGCGAGGTATCCCAGCAAACTGCAAATCGAGACCGTGACATTACTCTTCTGCTCGGAACTTATCGCGTTTACCATCAGACAACTTCCAGGAACAGAGCATAACTGACGATATTATGACAAGTTATGATGGCACTGGCAGAAGGAGAAAAATGATCAGTACTGAGAAGATATATAAGGAAATGTAGAGAAATATTCAAAGGAGGTATGTTCGGAAGTCTAGTAAACGACAGACAAAAGGCAAATATTTATGGACTTGCATTCACCCTGAGAGTGATGAAGAGTTTCATCTCTCTACAAATTCAAGCCCGTACACCATTCGGTCCAATCCCAGTCGGCAATACTTAGCTTCCACTAGTACTACTCTCAAAACTTCTCAGCCATGCTGACTGTAACCGAGCGTATCCTTCATGCTGAAGAACGCGTGCGTGATTTACTGTACTTTATCCGGCGGACTGGAAGCTGAGAAGCCTGTAACGTTGAAATGATTGTCAGGATCATAAGCGTGAGCTCAAAAACAGGGACAGCAAAAGAGAATAAGTCAAACTGCCACTGAGTGCCAGAGAATCCAAAAACCACCAAAAACTCACTTCAACGACACACCCAGGGTCAAAGTCCAGATCTCCCTCCCACTACATACCCATCTCGTCTTCCGCTTCTCAGTCAATGAACATGTCAGATGCCGCTATCACTGTTGAGCAGCTGGCCGCATGATGATGAAGCATTGCAAAGGGGTTGACCAAACATTACACAGCCACAATTTCTTTCTTTCTTTACGTCGACGATCCTCCACAACTCTGAGCTTCAGAATACCTACAACCGGTACCAACTAGCGCCAAGAGCATGCTTCAAGTCCTGATTTTCGCTTAACCTGGCTGTTTTTATCCCATACAACGGAACAGGCGGGCAGTTGCAGGCGTAGTCGTGACTCGGACCCAACTCGGACCCATCACCCGGGAGACTCAAATCTCGGATGGAAAGATTCCTTCTGCGTTGGCGTCGGCATCACTGGGCAGACGAATCCTCAATGGAAAGGTTTTTTCATTGAAAACGTGCTGGAATGTGGTGAGTGTTCTTTTGGGTCACAGACTCTCAGTTGCCATTTAACAGCATTCTTGCTTCTAGGGGCATTTCTTACTAACCGGATGCAAGCATAAAGACCGACAGCGCCATGCAGTACTTTTGCGTTGTACGGCTGACGAAGCTTTTGCACGAAATCGGTCCCCAAATGGCCCGTTGACGCGTTTTTGCTGATCGTACCGACAACACCCTCTGGTCCTGGTTCTTGTCATCTTTCACGGTGAACTCAGAGATGGCCCGCTATCAACTGTGCGCCGTCCGCAGTCGTGCAAGAGAAGGAACTGCTAGACGTGACTGTTACTAAGTTGTTGGGTTTCTGAAAGGCAGCAACTTGGGGAGAAGGCAAGGAGACGGTGTTGATATTTGCTTCTGGGTATGGTCTGTGGTATACCGTTGATAGGTATGGAGTATACCCATCTGACTCCATCCTTACCTGACGGTTTGCTCTTCTCTTCGCCCTCCAGTGATTGCCATCGTTTCCTTCCTCGTCTTTAACGCGTACACATGGCTCATTCATGTTTAAGATATTTACCTGCAGACCTCATGTTTGAGGTTGCTCTCGGGGGCAGCTTGGCTCATTAGGCGAAAGAGTGCGAGGAGAAGGCACTGAGTCCCTTAGGATAATTTTGACCTATAGTGCGCACATGTTTGTCTTCAGCTTGACTCCTTGACTGATTAAACCGCAGGTCGGCTCAACAAACGATCGTGGATATCTTCATTACCTGAATCTACACGTACAACTTCATTCCATCTCCAGTGTAAACCGAATATCGTAGTGTTGCAATATAGACTCGGACCCGTATTCCAAAAAGAACAGCGATAACTGGGCAAGTACTTTGTTCAGCCTGCTTTCACCTTCCACTACATCAAGCAAGGGCCCATAGATGTGGAAAGCGTTCAGTATTCGAGAGGCTAAGAGGCGAAGTATGAAGGAGAAATGGAGAGTACACTTGCAGATTGGAAGAGCAAGTTGGCGACTTCTCCAGCCTAATGAACCCGAGCTTATACAAGGCAAATACTACAAGGCGGTTGGGCACCCCGGGAATGAGACCTGAGGGTGTTGTTCTAGATCTTTGGCTCCAAGTGATTGAAAAGTACTCATAGCGGACTGAGACTACTAGAAGACTGGGGAGGAAAAGTTTAAACTGAACTTACTGAAGAAAGAGACGAGCCTCTGAAGCGAGGTCTAGACCGAACACAGCCACTGCCAAGACGGTCTGACAAAACTTTTCATTATCTCAGGATCCTCCTCCTGCTCCAATAATGGTCCATATCGATAATCCTCCGTCCCAATTGATTGGACTTGCTGGGTAAGTTTTTAAAGACATAGCTCTTCCCGACCTAATGCTTTCTTCGAATTTTTAAGGACCTGCAGATATCTGGAAGGGGCATCTACGTACTAAACAACTCCCAATCACGGACATTTGGTGGGTCCTTTCACCTTGTGGAAAGCTATTGGATCTTTCTTTAGGAACTCCATGATATTAATGAACCTTTGCAGGACGTATGGATAGAGTGGGCACCGAAATGGCCGCGCCGTCAATTGACGACAACACAATGATGTACACGTATTCTTCGTACTGGGCGACCAGCATCTAGGATGGAGGCTACAAGCATCCAGAACACCGTAAACGATCTCGACTTAGCTATTAGCCAGCAGAAGAAGGACATGCAAGAAGAATACCAGCGGCACCAAGAGGCCGTTCGAAAATACGAAGAAAAAATGGCCAACTTCAAAACGTCGCTTGAGGCTCTCCAAACCAAACGAAAACGCTTTCATTCCGCTTTATCCCCCATCCGGATGCTCCATCCCGAAATCCTCAGCCTCATTTTTATCACCTACTTCGAGCTCTACACCAACGGCAATCGTTTTGTCGACTCCGACACGCGACCCCAATGTAAAACCTCTTGTGGGCTTACACGTCTTGCGCTAGTGTGTACCCGTTGGTACGAGGTTCTACTCGAGACCCCTCGCCTGTGGGGAACAATCACCATCGACATTGGAGCCAATAACAAGTCACTAGACCGCCTCACATCCGCTATCATGCGCCATTTGGCGCGTTCCAAGCAAGCTCCGCTTCACCTTGACTTTCATTTCGGGAGAATAGGAACCATGGCTCGTCATTTCCACCCCCAAAATCTGGACAGCGGAGACGGCTTCCTAGAGATATTTGCTGCAGAGCAGTCTCGATGGCGTCACGTCAAGATAGATGCCGGGATTTTTATGTGTCCTGATTCTGACAAGTATTTAAAACCTCGAGATGCGTGGTATGAGTCGAGAGCCAGTTCAGAATCGGAGGATGACTACCCACCTCCACGACTCGTCACGGACAGGGTGATGCAAGACTTGTTTAACAAACCGGAGATTGGCGGGTTCACTTTTCCCCTCCTGGAAAGCCTCGAGGTCGATAGAGCAGGTCTTCGACTCCGTGCCATACCGAAACTCGTCTTCATCCAACACTGTCCTATTCTTCAACGTCTTTCTCTATCCGGATACCCTCCCACCTTCCTATCAGGCCTCCAGAATTGGAATCAAATTACTCGTCTCGACTTAAAAGCGCTTCACGTAGACGATGTGCTCCAAGCTCTTTCCCTATGCCCAAACGTCGTCAGTGTGCAGATTGCCCTCGAGTGCATTCCACATTACGTTGTAGCCCATGTTGACGATGACGATCCTGATCCTCAACCAAGCCATGTTGTCTCGTCTTCTATTCGCGACTTGACGATTACGGTGTCTCCTCCGAAAGACCGGACGCAACCGCTGACTTGGGGATCTTTGGACGAGCTTTTGCGGCTATTGATCTGTCCCTCGCTACAATCCTTCGAGTTGGCGATAACTGGACTCATCCGAGACGATCCCGGTTTTAGTTTCCGACGCATGAAGAAGCTAATATCCACTTGGCCAGCAGATACCCTATTCGATTTCATCACCCGAACTCGCACCAATTTCACCGATAATTCCGCCTCTCCCGATGCCGGGTTGCACTCTCTTCGTGTCCTGAAACTGAAGGACCTCCCTCTGACGCCAGAAAACCTCCTTTCTATCCTCGAAATGATACCATCTTTGCGTGATCTGACCGTTCACGAGATGAAGGAACGTAGAAGCACATGGTCAGGCCCCCGATGTAATCATCATATCCCGAATAACACTCTCGTCGATTCGTTTTTTGAGGCCATGATAATTGATGGGAGAAGACCGATCATTCTTCCTCATCTACAAAGAATCGAGCTGAAGTTGCATATTTCTTCACATGAAAAAGACATCGAGAAAGTGATACACACTCGCTGGGACGTTGCTCATGATTCCGCTTGTTCCTCCTCCCCTGCCGATCAATTACAATGTGCTGTCATCGAGCTCATAGGCGACTCGGAGAATCAGCCCAGGGATTGGTTTTCAGAGTCTGAGTCCGGGTCTGGGTCTGGTCTGTATGGGATCAGGAATGCAGGAATGTTGATCAAGGTTGCATGGGAGACTCCGGGAGAGAAGGAACAGGGGCAGGAGAAGGGTAGGGTTGTCATTCCTCTGAAAGACGGCCCCGGGCCTGAAGTTGATCAGAAGCCTCAAGGCTTAGATGATGACGATTTGGATGTGGATGTGGATGAATACTTTGCTGGCACAGAGCTTAGGGATGGATGGGGGACCGGAGCAAAGGGGAAGGAAGAAGGGAGGGTTTTGCGTAGGGTCATCATGAGGGCTGTGGAGTCAGAGGAATCCGAGGATTTGGAAGGTCTGGAAGAGGAAGGGGATGGTGAAGATGATGATTACTAAAAGGATAGTCACCGAGCTGTATTACATTGTGGTCCAGCGTCTTTTGTGCTATGGGTTTTCTATTACAGGGTACAGCTTCTTCGCGTCTATGCATGTCCATAGATGACTGAAAGCAATAAATATGTACTATTTATTATCCAGGTAGATACAAAAGGTATCCGATGTGCACTAAGGATACGACCCTAGCAGATTGGAAGGGACAGCATCCTGTGGATGGAGAAATACGCTTTAGAATGCGAACACGCACGTGATGACCGTTGAAGCCTTCTGTCAGTGGTCACCATCCCTTCAGTTTTGGCATTGTCTCTGTTCAGGTTTGCCCAGCTTCATCAGTGCGTGTCCTCACTGGAAGTAATATTTATGCTCTGATGCGTTCCAAATGTCTTAGTACCAGCTCAAATTCCAATGGACCGTTCCTTCACAACTTCTGACCGTCTCAAGGAACTCGTACCCGACTCACCCTTGTTCGGTACCGTTGCTTTACCAAAGGAACTCGTCGTCCCAGGAGCGCTAGCCTTGCTTCATTGCTTCAGAAACAAAACCCAAGCCGATTCTTGATAATTCGGTTTGGTTATCCATGACGAAATGGCGGCCAACTCTGGCAGCTGAGCTATGGCGTCGTTGGGCTCTGTATCGTGACAGTCTAGAGGACGGAGCAGATGTAGGGAGATCGGAATGGTCATTGGGATGGATGTCATGGGACGGGATTGAAGTACCCAGTGGTGAAGCCGGTGGGTTTTTCATCCCTTCTGCGTTCGTTGGGGCTCGTCTTTCCCCCAACTTGGACATCTCAAGTTTGGTCATACGGCTCATCAAACTTTTTTTATTAATCTGTTTAGGCTCTCCCTGTTCACGATGCTTTCAAAGCCGTCTTGGTACTCTAGCGACAACTTTTGAGCGACAAAGTCACCAAAGAGTGGAGAGAGGAGCGGCAGGTGAGGATAACGCGAAGGACCTCGATGCAAATGACGAAAGATATGGTAGATATGGCATGAGGAGAGGAGAGGAGAAGCAAAGTGAGCATTGTACAAATACTCTGGTGAGTAAGTTTCTTTTTTTTTCCTATCTGTTCTCCCGCCCTTGGCTGAGCTAACGGTACATATTATTATCCAGCCTACCTCAAGGAGTATCTAATCATGGCTACCACAGACTTGCGTAATGTCTACACGCGGGAGCTCAGCAAATCGTAACATCTTGACCCGTCACCCAATATCGGATCTTGCGCAGAGTACATCCTCCAACAAACACTTTTTGAATCCCAATCCATCCAGTACCCTTCATTTCCCACGCCCTCAACGTCGGTCCACAGTCGTCTTTGGACGCTCATGCAGTGTGGATGAGGGAATAAAGACGGCTGGGTCTAGACGCGTCTAGGCTGAACACAGCCACCAGACTACTTTTTCAACTCCTCGAGGATGAGCACGTCTGGAGTCCTCCAATACCCAGTCTCCCATTCTATGCCAGTGCTGTGTTTGCCTCCTGCTGTCTCTTTATGTGACTGTCGGTCACTGGAGTCTTGCATCGTCGTTGTCCCTTTCACTGGCGACTTTGGGCATACGGGTCCACGGGAGATTTTGGAAAGACTATTCAATGGAGCTGCGTGGTTGGTATATGGAGGTGAGCTTCGTTTTCATGCTGTCTGTCGACTTTCTCCTCTTCTTCACGACAATCACTGATGCCTTGGTTTTTTTTTTTTTTTGGCAGGACAGTCTCAGGAATTTTCTGGTCGGTAACTGTCGAATTGGTTTTTCTCGTTAACAATGGTCAGACGCTGTCCACAGCCATTTCTCCATACTTGGCCGTAGTTTCGGATATTTAGGAAGATACATGTCGTTTGGAGGTTGGGAATGAGTAGGCATCTTAAGGACTGGTGAAAGCTACTGGCATAGGATTAGGATGGTATGGACTAAGCTTGGAGCGGCGTTACAGTCCAGTCGCGAGGCTCTGCTGCACCAGAGGAAGTGTCTTCCAAGTTCCTTCCAAGTTCACGAAGACATGATAGGGCAGGATTCCGCGAGAAGTGGGATATTATCATCCGGCCTAGTACACGATGTGACGAAGATTAGTACACCTATTTTTATTTACCCCTTTTCTTGGTTCTTTTTCTGTGTCTGTTTGATAGAGGGTTGTATGCTTTTGCCATAGTACTAGAAATGAAAAAACTTGGCTCGCTAACCAGGTCTAGACCCAACACAGCCACAACTATTTCTTTCCCTTTGACCACGACGAGCTCACGATTTCAAACGCGGGTGCTACTCACTGGGTTCTCCGCTATGAAGCTATCTACAGCCTATCTTGACTCCGATTCACATCTCTAAGGGCCAGGGCCATCTAGGACACCCATCGTACGTCGTAACACGTAGCTTCTGCACCGGTATAGGACTCTACATCAAGTCTATGAGAACACTACGGGCAAGAGTGTTGATAGAAGGTTTTGTATAATAGCACGTTGAAGGAGTTTTATGCAGGAGTATCTTCAACCATATCGGTACACACGTTTTCTCGATGTCCAACCAATGACCAATTCTCGCCATACCTAGGAAGAACAGTCTATTATTTGCGAAGGGATTTCCTATCATCAATCATGGTACACCTAAACACGCTGCCCTACCCCCGATCAAGCTTTCGTACCGGCGTGATGCAGTATGTCCCTGTCCATATTAGGGGGGGTCAGAGTTCGACGATTCAGGGTTCGTTCCAGTTTTTGTGGAACGGACCTGAATCGTCGTTTCGCACGGAGCGACTCCTGAGTCGTTTCGCACGGAGCGACTCCTGAGTCGCTCCGTGCGCGAAACGTGTTCCGCCTTGCAACGATTCACCTGCGCTCCTTTGCTTCAGATTATATAATTCTTATTTGTTACAAAATATGGAATAAAATTTTTCAAATTTCTAGACTTACAGTCTGTGCCGATTTATCTTATCCTACGACAGACCACCATACAAAATATGTCCTCTAAAGAGGCTGACAACCCTCCTTCCTCTCGCACGCGCCGCACTAAGGCCACACCAAAAGATACCACCGGAAGTACGGCAACCAAAAAGTCCCGGAAGTCAAAGAAGAAGGATACGGAGTCGTCATCTGCGGACACGAAAGGCCTAGGGTAAGCCTACTATCTGCTGTTGGAATGGAATAATATACTCACATCAGAGCAGCGACATAGACTGGGTTGCTGATGACCACAAACTTTCATTCACGCTGCTCGCTCGCCTCATGGAAGACGAAGTAATCAAAGAGGGACTTTTTCCCGGTCCTGGTGCCAACCAGTCGACAGCTAAGGGTGGCGGTCTCAATAAAATTGACCACCAGTTCAAGCTCTTCGTTGCGATATTTGGTGAAGACGAGGAATGGAAATCTAAAATTGCAGAGGCGACAAATCAAGATCCGAAGAAAAAAACCGCGGCATCCCATCTACGCACTCAGTTGGCTGCCAAAGTCAAGAACAGGCTCAGCAAGTAAGTCTTTCATTATGAGCAAAGAATTGTGTGTGACTTACATCTTCAACAAAGAATGGCTGCACTCACGCGCATGATAAAGGATGGACTTGGGAAGACTGGCGAGGGATTCCGTTCGGTTGCTGATATCGACCTGAAGCAGAACAACAAAATTACGACTATCTGGAGTACGTGATCAGTGCTCTTGCTCAGAAAGTACTCTCACTCACTTCTCACAGACAAACATGGGAAGAATGCACCCTGGTTTTTCGAAATGCGAGACCTGATTGGGGAGCGGCCAAGTTCCAACCCAGTGGGACTTGGTAATGGCGAGAGTGACGTCGATTTTTCAATCCTGGGGGTCGATAAGGATGCTGAGGCCGAGGCTGAGGAAGTGGACCTAGAAATTGATGACGGACTTGAAGAAGAAGTTGATGAATTGGCAGACAATGAAATGGAGGATGAGCTTGATATTGATGGCGTCGGGTCCGAGACAGAGTCAGTAGGGGCTCAGAGTGATGAGGAAGAAGAGACGCACCCTTTCCAGTCCACTGCCAAGTCCCGTGCCAAAAACTGCACCGTTACTTCTACCAAAAAAACACACAAGCCCAAAGCACCCACACAAGCTCCAGCCCACCCAGTCACTGCCGTCAACACAAAGCCTCCCAAGAAGACCAAACATGAAGAGTTTGCAGATATTGCAAAAGCAGAGCTTGACTTGGATAAAGTCCGGGCACAGGCAGACTTGCAGAAAGCGAAGGGAACGGTAGAGCTGAAGATTTTGAGAGAGAAGAGGAAATTGCAAGAGGAAAAGGCGAGAGTGGAAGAGATGAAGTTGAGATACGAGGATAAAAGGCATAAACATGAGCTCCGCATGGCTATTTTGCGGAGTCGTGTTGGCGGCAGTGTCGACGTTCTAAATGGAAACAGCCTATCCAACAACAGGTTTTCTCATGGTTCTATGATGGCGGGTTCGTCCACAGGTAGCAGTGATGACCCCTTCTATCAAGACTCTAGTTCCCCAGCTGCTTCCAACTCGGGATGGCTTTCTGACCATACTCGCTCCTCTCCAAGTCCATTCAGTGGTGAATTGGATTTTGATACGTTTATGTCTACTACCAACTACAACAGCGGCTAGTACTATATGGCTCGCAAAAAGCATAGAATTAGACTTAGTATAGCAAATAGAAATTGTTAGACATCCACTCCAAATTCTCTAAGATACCTGACTTGTCTACTTCGGTCTGATGTATCCTTCCAATCAAAGAGAGCATCCTTCAAGTCTTCCCGCTTTTGCCGACCCTTTGAAAGGCGTTGCCGCCTCTCAGTCCAGCTTTCCCTGACACATTCCGCAACTCCCTCACCCAAAGGATTTTCTGACTCATCATGCTCTATGCCCTCTGCCAGAAAAGGGTCTCGCATGATCGGGTCTTCACTGTAGTCCCCTTCCGCATACCGTTCTTCAGCTTCACAAGTCATTGCAAAGTTGTGGGTCACAACACACCCCAGCCCCCAGTATGTTGCGAGTTTGTGAGACGACTCATCGGTGATGCTAATGCGAAGGTCTTTGAGAGATGAAAAACGGCCCTTCAGGAAGCCGATAGCATGTTCAGACCTGATACGAATCATGGAGACTTGATGGTTGAAGACCTCGTTCTGAGGTAAATCTTTCTCAGGACGTTTGTATGGTGCAACCACCTTTTCGGATATCTGGTAAAGTGTAAGTAATTTTAGAGCATATATCTTAATACTACAATAGAGGACGTACCGGGTATGCTGAGTCGGCCCACACCCATTCCCCACATCTGACGAGTGTAGCAATCAGCTGCTTGATGCGAGTCATCTCCCAGGCTGTCGCATCATGGGTGCTGCCGGTGTATCCATATCCAACATCGATGATGCGGAGGTTGGGAAGGGAAACGATCTAGAGTAGAAAGTACCCGTCAGTAGAGTAAGTAGAGGCCGAAAGCAGCGACATACCTGAAAATTTAGTGAATAGTTACATTTTCGATCAAAATAGCTCTCGCCGTACCAGTAAGGACGATTAAACAAAGGTACCAAGGTGCCGTCAACAAGGCACCAGCCATTCCTCCATGCTGGACATGAACGCCTTTCAACCCAAGCCTTTGCCTCCTCCCTTTCCTCCTCTGTTGGCATGCACAAATTTTCCGCAAGCATGTCACTCCGCAGCAATGCTGCTAATACCCTCTTCGTCACCAAAACTACAGTGCCTTTACCAACGCCTGCCCAACGCCTGACTGCATCCAATCCTGCGGCATTTCCATAGTGTCCAAACCGATAGAGAGCTATTGCGAGTTGGTCTGCAACAGGCATTTGACCGTTAGATGAGTGGTTGGTGAAGATAGTGTCATTTTGGATGCGCTCCACAAGACGGTCAAAGGTGTATGGTGAGACACGAAGGCACTGACGGAAATCCTTCAGCTGATGAAGCTTGGAATGAGTGAGGATGAATGGCAACTGAGGAGGGGCCTTGACATGGATTTTGCGGGGAATGGTGTAACGATGTGCATACATTGCAGATAACTCTTGCTGGACACATAGCCGTACTCGCCTAGTCCTATTCCTATCACTCCGAGCACCTCCTGTGGCCATATCCATGTCCCAGTCATCTAGATCCATATCCTCCTCTTCTGATTCTTCATCATCTGCGTCACTGCCCATCATACCACTCTCTGAATCCGACATCTCCTCTACATCAAAACCCACAGTCAGCTCCACTTCCAAAGCTGCAGAAGAAGCCATCAACGAGACTTCCCGCACTATGATATCCAGCTCTACATCCTCCAAAACTTGCTGAAAGAAATCTGAGCCAACGTAGTCTGAGTCAGACTCAGAGCCTCTGTTGTCAGACCCAGGGGAGCTTGATGTAGAAGAGGCTTCAGATGAGGACTGGGAGATGAGGCTATTCCGAGAGGTACTTGCACTGGATGTGGTGGTAGTGTCAGAATCTGAACTGGTGGAAACAGTACTAGTGTTTGATGCCGGTGTTGCATGTTTGTACAGCCTCTTCCTGGCTACTCGTTGTCGTATACGAACTTGGCGTAAGCGTGTAGCATGGAATTGGAGAAAAGTATTGACTAGGTGATCAGCACGGCGTTGCCGTGAGTTGTCGTACTTGCTGGGCATCAAGAACTGTGAGAAATAAAATTTTATGTCCTAAAATACGCTAAAATAACTTGGGCAGATATGTAAGCTATGTAGGTAGAATCGTCGTCTGGAACAAGCAGTAGAACGTTGCGCTGAATTGGCGGTCAAAGTTGGAACGTCGATTCACGTCGTTTCGAGTCTCTGGAACGAGTTGCGGAACGGAACCCGGATCGTCAAACTTTGACCCCCCCTATTGTTTCTGGTCCCTTTTCTCACTTCAGGCTCAACGTTTGGCTATACTCTTCACAGGAATGTTAACGAACTCGAGTTCCTGCTCCCACTCAATTCCGTCGAAATCAAGTTTAGACAACGATGTCATTAGATGAGTTGGAGTATGCCATAGCCGTTTCCAGTCTGGCACGGCTTCAGGTACAAAGTTGCGTGTCCGTTTGTGGGGCTAGATGGAGAAGATTTGGCAAAAAGGACATGGATGGATGTCAGTCTGCTTGATGCCGTCTATGCCAGTCTTTATGCTCTCCGTCTTCGTAGCGGGTGAGTTGACCTACATACCTGATTTTTCCTCATTTTTTTCTAACGCTCGCGTTAGTTATGACCTCAGGGATCTCTGGATCCTCGGCCTATGGATATATATCAGAACTGAGCAGACTTAGCTTGCCACCATCAAGACCGAGAGCTGGTGGGTTGGCACCGGTACGGATTTGTACGAGTAGAGGAAAGAATGGCTTGCACTAGAAGTGAGTTTCTGGAGCATTGTTTACTTCTTGCTGTAGTTTTCCTTGTTTTTCTGAGATTTCTTTCCCTACCTCTTTCTCTGTCCTAGTCCTCACTCTTTCTAGCGCTGACGCTATTTTTTATTTCATAGGTATTCTTCATGAAGCACATTAAACTGCTCTTCATACGTACCTTTTCGGGACTATTTTCGGTCACTGGTCAGTGTTGAATTGGCGCATTGAGTTGCAGCCATCAACGTATTCTATGTAGAACAATAATAGTAGTTATATATAGAACAATAAGATTATATAGACAATAAAGTGTAGTATGACAATAGTCTACGAAACCAGCATTGTTCTATCCAGTACAATAGAATCTTATTGTTACTCTAGTATTAGTTTACATATATTTGTACCTCCTAAAAGGTATATAAGGACTTGTAGATAGTCCTCCAAATAACAGGTTTTACACTTAACCCACATCGCTCTACAAGCCTCTAACTAGCCTTATAAGCTAACTCTTATCCCCAGGTAAGTAGCGTAGTTGCCACTGCGTTTAGTAGTGTACAAGCCGTACCATGCCTGCTTAACAGGTTATGGGCCCCGAAGGCCCTTGGGAGCGCCTTCAATGGCTGCAAACCATAGACTTCGCATACTACCTGGATGGCGCCTTCATGGCTGCCTGTGGCGCCCTTGTGGCAGCCTGCGTCGCCTTTCATGGCTTGACGATATGTCCAACAGTGCAGGACTTATGTCCAGCTGCAGTTGTTGACAATCTAAGGGAATAGTCACTGTCATGGCGCGTTCATCGCTGCCTCTTTTCACTTTCACATGGCGCATCTAAAATGCTGCCTTCTTATTCTACATATGGATAAATGCTGACAGTTGACTTCCCCAGATATTATCAAAGATGTCCTCCAACGTCCTGATGACTACTGTTCCCGTCTTCACCGGTGTTGATTTCAACATCTGGGCTGACATCCTTCTCTCCTGGTTGCAGGCTACTGGACTTAGTTCTGTCCTTAGCTCTGATCGCCCTAGTGATGCCGAAGTGAGTACCGCTTCTCCTCTATCTGCTGAAGACGCGGCGGCTCAAGCTGAGGCTATCACGGCGGCTCAAAAGAAACAGGCTGACTGGGATGAGAAAAATGACAAGGCCATCGGGTCTATCAGACTTCGTCTCTCTCAGGCTCTTCGGGAGAAGACATTTGGTATTACAAGTGCCAAGAAACTTTGGACCACTCTCAAAGAGACCTATGGGAAGCCTGGTGCTTCCGCAGTCTACACCGACTTTAAACGTGCCACCTCCATCACCATCCCCAACGACGCTCATCCTGGTGCTGCGATCGAACTTATCCGCATGCACTTCGACAGGGTTAGTACTGCCGGCATTCCTACCGATACCGACGATACCTCTCCACCCGTTTCCATGACCAAAATTCCCAATTTCCTTATCGTTATGTTCATCATTTCGAAACTCCCTTCCAGATATGATTATATCATCACCCAGAACACTCAACAGACCATCTCAACTCTTCATAATCAAAATCTTGATGATCTTCAGAGTGAGATTATCAACGTCTGGGAATCTCGCCAAGGAATTTTGAAAGGGAAAGCCACAGCCAACCGTCTTTCAGCTGTCAAGCGAAAGGACGGTAACCCTAGTTTCCAACAGCAGCAGCAGCAGCGCCCTAGTGGCAGCAGCAGCGGCGCTAACGGAGCCAGCGGCTCTAATGGGAATAACAAGGGAAAAGGCAAGGGAAAGGGCAAAGGAAAAGCCAATTTCCGTCGTGGAGGTCGAGCTGGAAAGTTCGAACAGGCCAAGAGACAGGGCCAGGCACATCTCGTCAACGACGACATGTCTCCCATGATACACACAGTCACCGTCGTCAACACGCCCGCTGCAGTTGATACCCGTAAGCCATTCTTCATGGAAACGGAAAAGCCTTTTGACGCCTTCTTCACAGGTACCAAAAGAGCTATCAACCTTGCACGCGACATTGGCGCAAGACCATCTGGTGAGACTGTTGCTACTCTTGAAGATATCGTCATGTCTCATACCGATCCTTCCTCCTTCACTTCACTTACTCCTGCCCCTCGTCCCAAACGCACTCTCACGGAACGCATCTATTGGGACAATCTTCAATCATCTACTGATGGTTGGGGAAATGCTGGTAACTGGAACGGTTGGAACAGTGAATATCCCGAAACTCAGACCGGTTCAGATGCCGATATGGCATGCGCTCAAGGAGAAGATGCCAGCTGGAACGAGGACACTCTGGTGAACACTTCGGAACTCGGAAGTGTGTTTGGCTCCACAACGACGGAGTCAGGTGCAAAGGTTTCTCAGGACATCCGGACCCCTGTTCCACTTATCGACCGTCTTGCCCAGGATCCTGCTGCCGAGATGATGGAGTGCGCAATGCACCTTGGGGACAGGTTCCAGAATCCGGAGGACCCCCTACACATCTATGGGGAACCACTCAGAGCAGCACTGAACACCGTTGCCCCAACGGGAACCCGTGGCACTCTTTCTCTTGTCCAACGACTTGCTGCAGTCCGCAGCGAGATGCCAAGTGGCTCACGGCCTGCACCTCCCAATGGCATGATCACTCAATCCTTGCCATCCAGCCGTGTTGCAAGCCCAACACCTGGCACGACTTCGACGGGATGGGAATGGCTGACTCCTCATCTCCAAAACGAGGATGGAAGGTACGACGAGCTAATCGACTGGCAGCGAGACGCAACAATCGGACTAGGAGGGATGGAACTACCCTCCAGGGCTCCAACTCCGAGTTCAATGCCAGAACTCCGGAGCATGTCTCCGAGCCTATCCGAAACCAGCGACCTCGAGTACATGTCGACTCCGCCATCAATCGGCGGGATGAGTCTACCTACGTCACCCGTAGAGGACACCGCATCGTTCGGAATTCCAAGTCCACGACCTTCTACCCCCGTCGTTACCACCAATGCCGCAAATAATTATGGATGGTCATTAGACTCCGAACCCTCCGGCTTGGACAACGGTTATCTCAGGTCAGATCTCAATTTAGATCTTATGAATAAAAGTACTGATGCGCTTTTCCCAGCAGCTCGTAATTTGGAAGCAGGTTCTTCATGTATATATTTATTACATACCGCTCCTCTGGGTTTGACTACCCCTTTTATTTATAATGATCTGTACACTAGCCCTGGCGGCAACAATAAATATTTGTGTGCCTGTGGCACTTTGTTCTCACTATGCCAGAAGTGTAAGAAAAAGAGATCTGATACTGTCAAAATTCACTTCAGTGATGGATGGTTACTTGATTCTGGAGCATCAGCGCATTTTACGTTCGACATCAATGACTTTGTTGAATTGAGTTACATAAAACCAATTCCAGTGAAAACTGCCAATGGATTCACGAAGATTCGTGCATCCGGAACAGTCCTGATCTCTCAACGTAAAAGAGTTATGAAATTATATCCGGTCTATTACATTCCCGATCTAAATCAACGACTCTTATCTGTTGGTCAATTTTTAAATGACAACATGTTTATGCGCGGTAACTCCGATCATATTACCATTTCGAGAAATACAACATTCTTGACATTCTCAAAGCGTATACCGGAAGAAACGCTATACTATCTTCCACACAAATCGAAAATTGTCGCTTCTAAAGCCAATCTTTTGATTTATCTTATCAACTACGAGATTTTACATCGTCGTATAGGGCATCCCTCTCGTGATGTTCTAAAACATGTCCGACAACACACCCTTGGCACTCCTGAATTCATTATTCCGAAGGAGCTTCCTTTGTGCAAAGGCTGTCTTGAAGGCAAAACTCCCAGACAGGCTTACCCTCCTAACGAACGACGTGCTACTCGTCCTTTCCAAATTATCCATACGGATTTACATGAATACCCCACGATATCTTACCACAAGTACAAGTATATAATCGTCTTCTTTGATGATTACACTTCAGATGCTTGGATACGTTTTCTTAAAGACAAAAAACAACCACTGACTGCCACTCGCCAGTTCCTTGCGATGGTAGAAACACAATATAAGACGAAAGTCGAACAGTGGATGTCTGATATGGGTGGTGAATTCATCAAAGGCACCTATCGAGAAATGTTACTCGAGAAGGGTGTTAAAATCCTTAACAGTGCACCATACATTCATCAACAGAATGGTCGAGCGGAGCGCTTTATACGCACCCTAATGGATAAGTCATTGGCAATAATGAAGTTAGCATGTCTACCTGAATCTTGGTGGGAATATGCTGTCCGTCATGGATTGTATGTCTATCGATGTACTCCCTTACGACGACACAAATGGATAACTCCATTTGAAATGCTTGAAAAAGAAAAACCGCGTATTGATCATCTACGAGTTTTTGGCTGTGGAGCTTATGTCTTTAAACCCGAGGAAACTCGAAAGAACAAACTCGCTTCCAAGTCAGAACTCATGACATATCTTGGTATAGCACCAGGAGAACGTGGAAATCTTTTCATGCGTACAAACAATGCGGAATTTACATCCCCGCAAGCCGTGTTTGAGGAAGACTTCTTTCCTCGATGTAAAACTCAATCTCGTAATTCAAAACAACTACCTATCGAGTCATCGCACGGCGATGACACTCCTCTACCACAAAGCCCTGACGATGATGATGAAGATTTTCATCATCGTCCTCCTCGCATCCCTTCAACAAGGAGACCTGATCAGCTTCGTGACGACGAACCTGAACAGGATCCACCGCCTTCGTCTCCGGATAGTGACTCTGAGCCGAGAAGAACGGTAACACCGCCGCCAGTGGAGACACCACCTCCTCAGGCACCTCGAAAACCCAGAGCTCCTAGACAAAGACGGCCACCAACAGAACCAACGCGTCGAAGCGAGCGTACTGGTACTGTACCTAAACGATACGGGGATAAACACCCTGTAGAAGTTGAACGCGATCTTGAACCTCAAATCGCGGCTGATAAAAGAGCGGAAGCAAAAGCTAAAGCAGAGAGAGACGCTCGGAAGGAAAACCGACGTCAAGAAGCTGCAGAGCAACAGGTTCCCGGACCTAGTTCTGCATCCGGAAGCGCACCCCAGGGGGAGCAGCAAGCCGAGAGTGATAACTCTGCGCGCCCTGAATCAGAAGAAATGGCAGAACCATGCCGTGAAGGGGGAGTATCTATAAATTTCTTGCTTATGCAGGCAATTGCTCCTGGAGAAATCGATTCCCACTTGCTTATTCAGAAAGTTACTTCGAAGAATGATGGGAATCAACCGAATGTTCGTAATATTCGCGAATGGACATTCAAAGATATTGCTCGCTTACCTATAGCTGAGCAAGAGGAATGGAAAGTCGCTTGCCGCGAAGAACTAGAGGCTCTTCGCAAGCGCGACACCTATGAATTGGTCGAAAGACCTAAAGATAGGAAAGTTATCAAAAACCGATGGGTCTTCGACATCAAAACTGATGGTCGTAAAAAGGCAAGACTCGTTGCAAAAGGTTTTTCACAGGTCGAAGGCATAGACTTTGATCAAATATACTCGCCTGTTGTTCGATTCGAGACTGTGCGCTTAATCTTCGCTTTAGCAGCACTTAAGGGCTGGCACGTGTCCGGTGTCGATGTCCGATCTGCCTATTTATATGGCTTACTCGATGAAGAAATCTATATGGAACAACCGGAAGCCTTTAAAGTAAAAGGACAAGAGCATAAAGTCGTCCGGCTTCTTCGTGCTCTTTACGGACTCAAACAAGCAGGACTTGCGTGGTGGAAAAGTCTTGATAAGTCCATGGCGGAACTTGGTTTTAAACGAATCATTTCCGACGC
Organism: Tetrapyrgos nigripes; assembly: GCA_013368315.1. Classification (NCBI taxonomy): domain Eukaryota; kingdom Fungi; phylum Basidiomycota; class Agaricomycetes; order Agaricales; family Campanellaceae; genus Tetrapyrgos; species Tetrapyrgos nigripes. Next base: position 243,274 of record JAACJM010000122.1, read on the forward strand.
CGGAATCTTCATTCACAAACGCTATGACGCCAACAATAATCTTATTGAAAATTCTATCGTTATTGCTGTAGTCTATGTCGATGACGCTCTATTCTGTGGAGCTAACAAAACCTTAGTCTTACGACTCAAAGGAGACTTTATGAAGAGATGGGAATGTAGGGACCTAGGCGATGCCAAAGAATTCCTTAGGATGAGAATTACCAGGAAAGGCAGCAAGATCTCTTTAGACCAGTGCGCTTATCTGGATAAAATCCTAGAGACTTATGGAATGCAAAACGCGAAAGCTTCTGCTACCCCATTACCTGGCAATTATCACCCTCTTCCTCTTCCAAATGACACTCCTGTCAATTATACTCTTCGTCAAAGTTATCAGGAGATAATCGGATCCTTACTCTACTTAATGTTAGGAACACGTCCTGATATTTCCTTTGCTGTCACAAAACTTGCGCAATTTGCTGCAAACCCCTCACAAGAACACTACAATAGGGCAAAAGACATTTGCCGTTATCTAGTTGGCACTAGAAAATATGCTCTTGTGTACAACGGTCGAGGGGGAGAAGGCTTATCAGCCTACACAGACTCCGACTGGGGATCAGATCCTGGAACTCGCAAATCTCAAACTGGCTTCTTCCTACAATTAGCCCAAGCACCATTTAGCTGGACGTCTAGACAACAAAAGACAGTTGCTCTATCTTCGACTGAAGCTGAATACATGGCACTTAGTGACTGCAGTCGACAAGTCTGTTGGTTCAAGACTCTTCTCAGTGAAATCGAATATCCTCTTCATGCTATTCCAATTTACGGTGACAATCAGGGATCAATTTTTATTGCATCAAACCCTGTCACGGATAAGCGAACGAAACACATTGATATTCGATATCATTTTGTTCGAGAAAAAGTCATCGACGAGACAGTCAAGTTATTCTTCATTGAAGGAAGCAATAACCCTGCAGATCTACTCACTAAAAGCTTTAGATCGAGTAAAGTTTGAGAAGTTCAGGAAACAATTAGGACTTCAGTTTTATAATTGAAGAAATCGCATCGAAAACGTCGAGGCACTGAATCCCTTCCTTCCATGGCTGCTTACAGCGCCTACCTATGCTTACACACACTACCGTGCTGCTTAGCAAGGGGGAGTGTTGAATTGGCGCATTGAGTTGCAGCCATCAACGTATTCTATGTAGAACAATAATAGTAGTTATATATAGAACAATAAGATTATATAGACAATAAAGTGTAGTATGACAATAGTCTACGAAACCAGCATTGTTCTATCCAGTACAATAGAATCTTATTGTTACTCTAGTATTAGTTTACATATATTTGTACCTCCTAAAAGGTATATAAGGACTTGTAGATAGTCCTCCAAATAACAGGTTTTACACTTAACCCACATCGCTCTACAAGCCTCTAACTAGCCTTATAAGCTAACTCTTATCCCCAGGTAAGTAGCGTAGTTGCCACTGCGTTTAGTAGTGTACAAGCCGTACCATGCCTGCTTAACAGTCAGGATAGAGTTTGTCTGAGTGCGGAATCGAGATCAATCGAGATTGGGTTGTGCACGGGCACTGGTCATCTAGATCTGGTCTGGTGAGTAGGGCTCACTTTCCTACACGCCGAAAGGACAAAAATATCCGCTCGACGGATAGATGACATTATTTTACTGATATAAGACGTTTCTGTACAAAAATGTGTTTCTGTACGCCTTTCTGCCGAGCGGATATTTTTGTATTTTCGGCGTGCTATTTCCCTTCTCTGTTTTGACGTGGCGTAGTCCTGCAGGCATGTGGTGTCATTCCTTTACATTTCGCGCTGTCAGCATCCGGCACTGAAAGCTTCTTGAATGGACGGGATCGCATTGGGCGTCAATTAGAAGACGTGACAGAGTCACAGTGGGTCCCCATAGTCCCCATGGATTTGGAAGACCCCGAAGAAATCCAGTCATCTACTCTCTCAAAGCTTCCGTTGGAAATTGGTATCTGCGATGAGGGTTAAGGGTAGAGAGTGATAGCAGAGCGGTCGGACCTTGACCTTCTGTGTGGGCGACGAAATCGATGTATGTAGTACCCCTGTCTGTGGTATCCTTTGTTCTCATTGAAAGCTGTACATTGCTCCATCAAACCTTGTTTTTGAGGCTATCCTTAGTTCAGGACTCCCCGTTATCGATAATTCAAATTCTGGGGCTCCTTTGTCTACTTCGCCGCTAGCGGGCCCAAATACTTTGTGTGTCGAGACAACGTGTTTTTCCCTCGTCCTGGTTGTCTTTCTACCACCATGTCGACTCTGGAATATCTTGTCTATCATGTATTTCTACCACCGAAGCTACCCGAGAAAGACGCAGAAGAGCACATGGTCATCAACGAGACTGCCTTGTGCAGAACGGTTCTGAAGTCCGCCACAAAATACCTGGGTTCAGGGCTTGTTGCTGAAGAGTACCGTTCGGATCGGAGAGTGCTCGTCGGTATGCTGGATCATTTGGCGAAGTCTCAGGCTGCAGGGGAGATGATGACTGAGGTATTGAAGGATTCGTTCTTGAGTATGAGGGAAGGAGGTAAATTGCTTGTTTTTTGTCTCAGTGATATAACATTGACCACCTTCGCGATTTTCAGACGTCCGTGCTTTCTTGGTACGCGAGCAGAACGCTGGCGTTATCTTCAGGAAGCATGCAACTGAGGTCGTCTATGAAGCCTTCGAGGTACAGCCGCCGACGGAAAAGGTCACGTCTACGCAAGGGAAGCTATCCTGCTCCTATCCCGGCCCAGCTATCTCTATTCCTCTCCATCATTTCGAATATCCCTTGTTCCTGCGAGAGTTATCTTCCTTTCTCGTCCAAATGGACTCCGACACTCTTGATTCCGCTGCTACGTCCAAGAAAGCTGGGGCCAAGGTCATTGAGCGGGTATCAGAAATCTGCGGGTACCCCATGCGGGTACACAGCGGGTACATGCGGGTGATGCGGGTGATGCGGGTACCCATTACCCTTTGCTTATCATGTAGAATCTTAGTTGATTAAGCCTTCTAATTGCTCTTTTTATTGTGTAGATAGTCCTTTCAAAATGCAGAGTCTGTTGTGTAGCAATTTCACAAAGAACAGAACGCGCTGTCGGTATTGAGGTAAAATCATTCATACAAAAATGATGGGATTTACGCTCATCCTCGTTATATCACTTCCCTTTTGACTGGTATCTTGCGTGGCGTTGGAAAGCCCGTAGATATACCACGTATCCACAAGCATATTGCTGACGAAGTCCTTTGGGATAAAGCTCGTCTTCCTTGGCGTCGGTCCATGGTTTGGTCGGTAATTCGCATTGCCCTCCAAACTTATTTTACTCGGCGTGGGGCTAATAGCGAGTACAAGACGTTCATGATACTCGTCATGTGTGATATATTGGAGGACGCTGTCAAAGCCCGTTTTGTCAACGATTTGTTGTTCATTATGCGGGCTAAAATCGCTGTTCGCGTCTCCAAACTTGGGTCCTCGGCCCCTGGCTTTGCTTTAGAGCGAGCAAAAGACGTTTCCGAGAGAGTGGAAGCTGTCCTCAAGGCTCGTTGGGTCGATATTCACAATGCGCAGGCAGAGTCTCCCCCTTGGGACGCTGATTTTCTTTGTGCTTGGGCGGAACGGGATACACTCCTGACTCTTCCAAAGTCCCGTCAGTACATCCAGAATGTTTTGACCCCTACGAGCAACGAGACGATTCCCGACAGATTCTAGCCCAATTGTCCTCGCCGGCCACTCCGAGATCTCAAACGCTTCCAGAACTGTACCCCATCATTCCTGAAAGCCGCCTTTGCAAAGGAGACGTACATTGCATTGGCAGACTTGGAGCTTTCCATTGAGAACAATCTTGACGAGTGGCTTGACGAATACAGTTCCTATCCGACGGCTTCTTCTATCCTTTACGATATCATAATCGAATATTGGTCCGTAGCTATCAAACACTACAAGTTCCCAGAGGACAACTCAATCATGATCCTCACTTTGTTTGACCTTTGGGTTGCGTTGGACAAAGTCGTCGTAAAGAAGATACCACTCCTCTCCCAGTTTTCTCCCGAAGTGCCTCCGGAGTTGTTTGAACCTCTTCTGCTACGCAAGTCTTCCTCTATTCGTCGACTTGTTCAGATCCATCGCTACCTCCGGTTTCGTCACGAGAACGCAAAGCAGGGGTCTGTATTCACGGACCCCACGCAAAGTAACAGTTTGGCGGTCAAATATTTCGATCAGACCCCGGCTCTTCAGAAAGCAAAGCAGGATATCGAGATGGCTGCTCAGCAGAGGAAAGATGAAAAACGGATGGAGTGGACCAAAAAGCGGCAGGAGCACACAGATCTCACGGACCGTGTCCGTCAGCTTCCATGCGTTGATTTTGGATGGCGCAAGCACTCACGACACTGTGAGAGATGCAGGCTTTTGTCACGGGCAGGACGACTCAAAATCACTGTTCATGAATGGCCTCTTCCTTGTGACGACGATTCAGCCAAAACAGTCATTTTCGAGATGAAGGTTCCAGTCGATTTTCGGGTGTGGAGGGATGCGACATTCGCTCTTCTTAACGACTTGTGTCAACCGCCGGCTCGGGATCACTCCTCCGGTCAGCAGCCGTCGACATATCTATACAATCAGCAGAACCCCGAGTTAGCAGAATTGCGGACGATGAAGGAGGATGTTGGCGGAATCACCCTGGCATCAGTAGAAAAATCATTTCTCCAGGCTCACTACAAGTCCAAAAAGGTCGGGAAAGCACTCTTGGAGAAGGATGTTATCGTCCCGAATGGTCTGGCCTTCCAGCTGCATGATATAACCACCGGTAGCTGGCCTGCAAAGCGACCATTTCCGTCCGTAAAACTCACGCTTTCTCATCTCTGCACGTTGCGCCTTCCGACCTCTCAAACAGCTTACGACTCGTTGCAACCGTCCATCGAGACGACAGAGTACACCCCTAATGCTGCTGTAGCTCATCAGCATAACTGCCGGGATCAGCTCAGTTTGCACGAGTTTCTCTCTTTTGCGACAGTAAGGAGTGGGGAGAACCTTCAGTGGTTGAATATCGCCAAAGAGATCAAAACTCGTGTGCTGACATTTCACAATGACGAAGTTTATCTTCTGTTGATGCAGACCGCTTTGCAAGTTGGGAAGATATCAGCATCTGGCGAATTGGACGGACATTCGGATCTCAAATCGCCGAGTTTCTGCAAGACCTTACTTCGCGAACTCGACTACCTCCTGACCGACGTTCAGTCTAATTGGATGGAGGTAACAACCGTTCGCATGATCATCATGATTTGCGGTCGCCTTCTAACTTCGACGAAGGATTGCGAGGTTCAGGAGCTGGCGTATAGGCTCATGCAGTCCGCAGGGAAGGTGACACATTCCTGGGTGGACTCAATGATGAAGAATCCTGTGGACTCCACCGACGAGAATATGCTGTCCGAACGCCAAAGAATTATCTCTGAATTGGCGCTTACCTGTATATCGACTTATGACGTCGACAAGAAGCATCTCAAAAGATTGCTGGCTACTCCGGACGATATTTCCATCTTTCTTCAATCTTCCATTCACAGATACGACAATACCTCTCTTTCCTGGGACAATTTACCAGAAAACATTCAGATGCTCTTATATCGTTACCGACGAGTTGCCCACTTCGTTGAGCTCAGGCTGGCGACCTTGATTCCTCAAGATCGACGCGGAGCCGATCAAGCCATTGCTTCGATTTGGCCGTCGTATCGTCGGTCTCTAGACTTCCCCTGCAGTTCTCTTCATCTACCTCACGAGCGTTGGATGCATACTTCCACTAGGGCAGTTGCAAACTATCGTCAGCAGGAGGTACATCTGAACATTCTGGATGGGCAGCTCCTTGTCGATGGCAAATCACTTTCCAGACTTCCCATGACTATGACCAACCACCAGACGTTCAAAAGGATTTTTGGTGATGTAAGTGGACTCCATATCTTGATCTTATTCGCGAATTGAGCTGATTTTTGGGTTCATTGATAGCGTCTTCTTGAAGTTATACCGTCTGATGCCAACGCCGGCCTCGCATTCTCAAGTCGTGATCAAATCAGGGGTTATCAGGTGAGTCAAACAAGTCCACTACATTTTATTTGGCTAACATGAATGCCAGGTTCACTTTGGTCTGCGTGGCGATGAATTAATCATCCAGGCCCAGTACAATACAAGCCGATTGGAGTTGATACCCCATACCAGGTTACTCGGAGACATTCCAGAGCTTATGGTGGAGGAATATGTCCACTGGATGGACCTCGATCACCACGAGATTAAGTTCAGACCGTTGGATTTGCCTTGGGCTCAAAGCTCCGATAGCTGGACGCTGAAGGTCACGGGGGAGGATATGATTCTGATGTCCAAGTTGGACGGGACGAAGCAGTTAATCGACGTACATAGCCGTTCTTTCGCGATGATCTCTCGATATCTCAAACGGATAGAGCACAGTCAATTCTTGACTGTGACCTACTCTCCTAATTCCGGAATAGATGTCGAACTTCCCAGGTACCAGCTTTCTTTCCACGTCAACCCAGTCGGCCAAATGGAATGCTTTACATTCCCTGGTATGTGCGTTGATGACAACCCATCCATAGGAACCCTCTATGGACTCGTCAGCATGCTAGTCCTGAAACCTTCAAGGCCAGGAATGTCTCAGCCCCGCCGTATTCTTATCCCTAATGGACGAATCCGTACCAGAGTAAAGCAGCATCATGTGGAGGTCTTCGTGGATCCTCGTCCAGTTGAATCGAGGAGAAACGTGATATTCTATGATTATACAATACAAACGGATCTGGGATACCTGGAAGGGGATGGAAGTCTCATCAGTCATTTCTATCGAGCCTACTTGCGCGCCTTGACATCCTATTGTCTACCGGATCCCCTGCTCGGAAGAACAGGAACTGATGAGTCACTGTCCATCCTGATGTCTGCACGCTCCTTCTCCTTCCAGAATCTACGTGACGATCGTTTTCTCAGTCTTCTATATCAAATCGCATCTTTTACCCCATCCAGATGTTACTATCCGGAGCATCTGGAACAAATGCAAACGGTCAACTGGTCAGATTTGCCTGTCCTCTCCCAACATCCGTCGTTTCTCCCCGAATCCGTAGCTATCTTGGAGTATTGTGTTAGCCTGCAGGCGCTCCGCGTCGATGATGACAGGCGCGACGTCGAGATAGCTATTCCTCCACGATGGCATGCTAAAACCAAACAGAAGTTATGGGCCAGAGATTACCTCCGAAACTTCAAGTTTTACGCTGCCATTGATATTCATTCGACGAAACAAGACACTAGTGCCGATTCTCTGTACATGTCTCGGGATCTTGACATGACAGGCGGCTTGCGACGCTTCTTCATCAGTCTTCGAACTGCCTATGTCACCATTCCCATCGTTGCCTGATCTCCTTGCCAAGTGGGAAGTGCTCTCTCGCTCGGATAGCTCCCTTTCGTTATCATACAATAAGGAGTGGCTGGGTATGGGCAATTTAAACCGGCATTGGTTGACACTATACGATCTTTTCCGGGATTCCTCCCTTGCAAAAGAAGAGAAGGCGTATCGAATCCCGTTTTCCGTTCCTTCGTTGGCGTTTAGCGACCCGGACAGCCAAAATATCCTTAGTCTACTTGTCGAAATTGCTACCAATTCCGACTTTACTAGACTGCCTGCACCAGCGTGGCCATCATACAACTTGTCCATCGGCATTCATCCCGAACGGAATCGTGTTGCTGATATTCTCAAGCGGGCAATCAACCCAGACTTTGACTGGTCTTCCATCGGTCTGACTCCGAAGTTGGGCGAGAACGATGAGCAATATTACAACCGTTGCAACGAAGAATGCGACGCTGTCGTCTCCGAGGTCACTGATGAGCTGCTGTCTCAGTGGCCATACTATGTACCCACGTATCCCCATAGTCCACGAGCAAGGCTGTTCCTTCCCAGCTTTTTAACAGGAGTGAAAACCCTTTTCGAAAGCTGTCGTCAGAATGGGGAATACATGGACCATGTCCGTGCTGTTCAGACTGTCTTGGATCATGTCAATCTTCGTCCTTATTCATCACAATCCCGGTATGAGATAAGTCGGGTAGTCCCCACTTCAGCTGATTTTGGCCAGACTCTACGGTTGGGTATGGATATCTTATTGCGCCGGCCAACCCCTTCAGTCGCAGACTATCCAATGGAAAATCTTGGCAGTTGTCTTCACCGCACGTCCCTTGTGGACGAACGCCAGTATACTGGACTTGATTCTCTAATCCAACAAATTGGCTTGGACGGGCCAAATAATATCCAAAAACTTCTCGGGAAGGAGCTCAGGAAGAGTGTCGATGCCTTATCATATTCACATCAGTCTCTCTGTGACGAAGAATCACTTCGCCATTTGCTCGTTGCCTACAACAATGTATCCATTATGGAGCGTCAAGCGGCACACGAGAACATCAAAACAGCCTTTGCGCCCCAGACAGACTCCGAGAAGCTCCTGGAGATTGCTGGTCTCTGGCCTCGTATCACAATGTACTGTCTTCTGAGACTGTTGTCTAATGAAGCAGCAAATATTCAGCGTAGGGTGACCAGTCAGTAGAGCTCACCAAATAGAGAGCTGAGTAGAAAGCTTGTAGAGCTTAGATACGAGTTGCTTGTAGAGCAGATAGAACTAGATATTGTTCTGTAGTATCTACGACTTTACAGAGAGCTTTTATACTAGATAAAGAGCATGTAATTACTAATATCTACATTGTCCATGGACATACCTAGAGACTAAGAGGATATTGCCATTGGCCATATTGGTATCTACAGAGATATCACTACATAGTAGAAGATAAGAGTAATGTCCGGAGAATGTCCTGGAGGACTAGCATACTTATATCTACGTAGAAGTTTCATAATAACTCCATATAGAATCATAGTTACTATACATGGAAGGTATATATTTCAACACTCCCCCTCGCTTTAGATGCGGACTTAAGTGCAGCATTGTAAGTGCACATCAAGGATTAAATGATTCTTGCATAAACATAATGGAATGCGAATAGTATCCACTCTGAAAATCTTGACGGTTGTTTCCAATCCATAAGTATATTTAAGAATCAAAGAATAGTCCTAACTCATTTCGGAATTTAAGAAACTTAATGTGCCCAAGATTCTTCGTTAGAAGGTCTGCACGATTTTCGTTTCCAGGAGTAAAATAGAGTTGGATCTTTTTAGACTCCTGAATCAGTTCTCTTATAAAATGGTAACGTATATCAATATGCTTCGATCTTGATTCAGTGATAGGATTTTGACTAATAAAGATCGAGCCTTGATTGTCACCAACAATAGGAACATGACTCAATTTAAAACCAATTTCCTTTAATAGAGTTTTAATCCATAGAGCCTGTTTTGCACATTCACAAAGTGCCATGTACTTGGCTTCAGTGGAGGACAATGCAACAGTTTTTTGTTTTCGACTTGACCAGCAGATTGAGCCCTGTGCAAGCTCAAATATAAATCCAGTCTGTGAATGACGATTATCTCTATCTTGTGCCCAGTCACTATCACAAAAACCTATAAGACCACTAGATTTAGATCCATCATAGATGAGTCTATAATGTTTCGTAGAAAGCAAGTATCTTATGATATACATAGCTTTCTTTAGATGGTCTGGTGAGGGATTTGCTGAGTATGTTGACAACTTGATAACAGCAAAAGCTATATCAGGGCGAGTACCAAGCATAAGATAGAGGATCGAGCCAATCACTTGTTGGAATAAAGTTCTAACTTTGGTATCAACATTTCCATCGTGTGCTAAAGGAATATATGACTGTGGCATCGGCGTCATTGCGTGCTTCATATTCTCAGCACCAAAACGTTTGATGACTTTATCCAAATAGTCTTCTTGATCGAGAGTAAGAATACTCTTCTTTCAATCATGTTTTATGCGCATGCCTAAAAATTCCTTTGCATCTCCGAGATCATGAGATTCCCATTTAGCCATGAATTGATTCATTAATCTGTTTAATAATTTCAGATCTGAACCCATCCATAACACATCGTCTACATATATGATGGCAATTATGGTTTTGCCATTCATACAATAAATATATACGCCGGCATCTGAATGTAAACGCTTAAAGCCTAAAGATTGCATATACTTTGTGCATTCAGTCCACCAGGCTAAGCTTGCTTGTTTCAGACCATAAAGTGCCTTGCGTAACCTCCAAACCTTGCTTCTGTCCTGACTAACAAAGCCATCAGGCTGCGTCATATAGATTTCTTTGTCAAGAAGTCCATAGAGAAAAGCACTTTTGACGTCTAGTGCTTTAATCTCCCAATTTTCTATAGCAGCAATGGCAAGTAACAGTCTAACCATTTCGAAGCAGACTACTGGACTGAATACATTGTTATAATCAATTCCTTCTGTCTGGGAAAAACCCTTTGCAACAAGTCGTGCACGTTTTGTTTTGTTTGATTTAATATTGAATACCCAACGACATCTGACTGGTTTACGACCTTTGGGAAGATCTACCAATTCAAAGACATTTCGTTTTTTCAATTGATCAATCTCATACTGACAAGCTTCTTCCCATTGCTTTTTAAGATCCTTTGGAGCATTCCTGAAATCATTAGTTGATGTCCAGTGCTGCACGAAGGTCTTATTTTCCCAATAGTCTATCAGATCTTTTGTAACTTAATCTCTTTTATTTTTTGGATCTGGATCTCTATTGGTATCATGGTGATATGGATATTCATCCACTAAAGCAATAGGAGTATTGTGAATAAACAGAGGTGTCGCAGAGGAACTTCCTTGTTTATTATCTACAAAGACCTGCGATAAAAGATAATTTTGTAACCATACTCCCCCTTGTTGAACACGTTGTTCTAAAACATCTTGTTCAAGAAACTCTGCAATTTCTCCACTAGGTCCTGGTTCTGTTTCAGATTGATCTTCATTGTCACTCTCTTCTCTGACTTGAGAAGTTGATGGAGTTGGATCTGTTACAGTTTGCGAACCAGCAGCATGAGATTGAGAACGAGTTACTCTCGGAGTTACTCTAGTCCATCCACCCCGTGGTATGTCTCTACTGTGTTGCATGTTCGGATCTGTAATTCTCCAATTTGGTCTAGATTGACGATCTGAAGATCTAGTTTGATTTGGATCAGGTTCTCTATTTATAAATCTACCAGTAGTTAAATCGACGTTTCATGGATTAACTGGTTGAGGACCTTGTACAGGTACAGGATCAGCAGGTACTTGAGCAGGTGGTTCTGGTGCAGGTGGTGGAGTTGGTTCACGAGATTGTGTAGATTCTGTTTCGGAGTCATTTGGATCAGAAGGTTGGTGTGCACCAGGATTATGGTCTTCAGAAGTAGCATCTGAACCATTTCCATCATCAATATCTTGATGATCACCATCACCTTCATCGGGTGGTGGACCCTGATCATCAAATTGATCTCGGAACAGATCATCTAAATCGAGGGGTACTACAGGGTCAGGTGGGAGATTATTTGTACCCTGTTTGTGCAAACTGCGCATTAATTCAGAAGGTTGGACAGGTTTGATGGATTTGTCGCTTTCTTCTGTTTCGGATGATAAGACTCGTGGAAACCATTTCTCAATAAAGAGTGCTTGTGGACTAACAAAGAGTGAATTGTCACATCTCATGAATAACCAGGCTTTAGAACCTTTTTCATAACCAACAAAGATCATTAATTCCGATTTTGGGGAGAGTTTATTTACTCTTTTCTTTTCTGGGATGAATACATACGCAGCGCATCCCCAAGAACGGAAATAAGATACATCTGGTTTCTTTTTTGTACCACAATTCAAAAGGAGTCTTCCACTTGAGTCATTTTGTTGGTGTGCGACATGCTACAAAAGTAGGTGTGGCAAGAGAAAATTCCCACCAAGAAGGAGGTCCATTTGCATGATGGCGCATGGCTTCTGACTTCTCATTGAGTGTTCTAATTATTCTCTCGGCACGACCATTTTGTTGATGTATGTATGGGGCTGACATTCGTCTTATAATGCCTTTTTTCAGCAAGGAAGTTGTCAAAATCTTCGTTCATAAACTCTGTTCCCAAATCTGATCGTAAAGTCTTTAGTTTTTTGCCAGTAGACTGTTCTGCCCAGGCAACGTACATTTTAAAAGACTTAAAGACATCAGATTTCCTTACTAAAAGGAAGGTTACAGGGAAAGAACTAAAGTCATCAAGAAAGACAACGAAATACTCGTACTTGTGATATGATATAGATGGTTGTTGTTTCACATCTGTATGCACAAGTTCTAATACTTCTGTAGCTTGCTTTTCTGATAAAGGATAAGATTTCGATGGAGTCTTGCCTAAGGCACAGCCTCGACATACACTATGTTTAGGTACTTTAAATGGTTTTAAGCCTTTAGTATTCTTAATGATATGACTTTCCACTGCCTTTCCAGCATGTCCATAGCGGTTATGCACGATGTCATGATCAGTAAGAGTAGATGATAGATTTGCTGACTCAGGAATGATAATCTTCGATTTGAGCCAATGCAAATTGTCTTTCCGATGCATTGGTAATAATGTCATCAGAAGACTTTGATCTACATCTTTCCGAAACTCGGACTTGCCATCTCGTGAGATTTCATAGTATCCTTCACGAAGAATACATCCTCGAGACAAAAACGATGTGTGCAAGTTGGTTGATAAAACACTGGGTATAGTTTTATAGTATGTTTGACTCCTTCTTCATTGATGTGTTCAATAAACACAGTTCCAACACCTTCAAGGTAAGTTTCAGATCTTTTATCAGCAATCTGAAGTGGAATCGGATTGGGTAACTTATGGTACTGAGCAAAATCCATTAAATTGTTTGTAATGTGAGTCGATGCACCTGAATCTGAAACCCAATAGGTTATTTCATCAGTGATCTTACTCTTACAAATACTATTCAAAGGATACTTTTCACATGTTGAGCAATGTGCATGAGCAACAAAACTTTGTTCATAAATAAATACAGGCACATCATTTGTAGTAATAGTACAATTGTCTATAGCTGCTAGGGCTGTATGAGATTCACATAGTCCGACGACATTGAGATCTGAGGCAATTGTATGAGTGCACTATTTTTTATTAGAGGTGTGAAATACTTGCCAGAATGCCATAGTTTCGTCTCCATCAATATAAATTTCCACATGATTTTGAACCAAGACTGACACCATCATCATCTGCAAGGTATCCAGACAAAATGGAAACAATCACATCTGCCAGAGATGAGGGACCAGCTTCTTCTTCTAAAGGTACATCATAGCGAGGTTTCTTCGAAGTGTTTCCAAATTCATCAGGTTCTCTTTCATATTCTCTGAGGATTGGATCTGTGAACATGTGAGACATTCTGTCTTGCCACATTTTGAATGCAACACTCGGAGGAATATATTTAAAAGG